>APFE030628780.1:27812-68812 GCA_000404065.3 Pinus taeda
GCACCAATACAAATATTGTAAAAGGATTTTCTTATTAAGAAGAAAATTGAGATGACTTGCAGCAGGTGGTTTTCTCCCGCATTGGGTTTCCACCTTATATCATGGTGTTCATGTGTGTGCCTTATGTGTGATGATCTATTCTATGTTACTGCATCTGTTAATTGATAATATGGTTGATAATGTTCTAATGCACTCATTGAAGATAAATTAACCTAATCATAAGAAGTTGTGGAAGTAGCATATATGAATCTGGTTATGGAAATGAAATTTTTTTATTAATGTGATAATACTAATTCCCCCCCCCCCCCTCTCAGTATTATTTCCAACATAAAAGGCTCCTTACGGAAAATCACATCGAAAGGGTTAAGCGGATGACTTAAGGCAAAGGTGGAAGGACTCACCCGACTGCGACCTTCGACTTATCACATCGGAGATAGGCCCACATGTGATATCGGAACCCCAGGCACTGCGATATGCCAATTGCGATTTGCGATTGGACCCGATAGTGATGATCGGATATATCGACAATCAGGCAATTGGGCGATCGGCGGATCAGCGATCGACACACCCAAAAGGGAAGAACTCGTAGGACTGCGATATGCCGATATGCGATTAGTGATGGCACCGATATGTGATGGTGCCGACTTGCAATTACAATGATCAGATCGGCGGATCGACGTCGGCAAGATGAGATTGCATCGCAATGTTCCATGGTATATGGAAAGAACCTCCGAGCTGTTGCGATTGCAATTAGCGATCAGGGCACAAACCCGATAGGGTTTATAAATGCGATTGCATATTATTTGAAGTCCGAATTTTTGGATTTTCCATGTATTTCCTGTGTATTTGGGTCTTTTGAACTTTCACTTGTGCGATCGTGATTTGTGATGACAGGACAGACCCGATGGGAGTATAAATGCGATTGCATATATTTGGAGTCCGGCTAAAAGGCGAATGATGTGTTTTTAACGTGTCTTCCTGCGTATTTCGGTATATCTCTGTGTATTGGGATTTCAGCCCATTTTTGGGTTTTCGCGTGAGGGAAGGCCTCTGATTCCTTATAATTGTCCCTGATCATTGTGCCATTATGCAAGCTAGCATTTCGTAACAATGATGCGTTTGTAACGCACAATGCCAGAGAGCCAGGTGGCCAAGCGCAAAGCCACAGAGCCACAGAGCTAGAGGGTTAGACACAGAGCCACAGAGAGCAGGGAAAACGCAGAGGTAGGAGAATGATTCCTCATGATTGAAGGATAGAGGAACAACTGTGGAAGAAACGCAGAGGTAGGGGAATGATTCCTCATGATTGAAGGATAGAGGAACAACTGTGGAAGACACAGAGCGGAAGGCTGCCTCACAAAAACATAGAGAACAAGATTAACAGAGGGCGCTCGATAGAGAGCTCAAATTATGCGCACAGAGGCCAAGAGAAATGCGCAGAGGTAGCTTGGAGAAGCCAGAGTTGATTGAACACTGAGGAATCCAAAGGGAAAGCTCAGTGTATTCCGAGAGGGTGCAGAGAGTGCTGAAGAGTCGCTTGGAGGTCAAGCGAATTACAGAGGCACGCAAAGGCCAAGAGAGAGCTCAGAGAAGCCAAAGTAGAAGAGCCAGAGCCAAAGCGAGAGCTAAAGCCATGAGCTAGAGCCAAGAGCCAGAGCCAGAGCTAGAGTGAGAGTCAGAGCTAAGAGCCAGAGTGAGATCCAGAGCCAAAAAGCCGGAGAGCTTCAAAGCCAGGGATAAGATGGTGTTCTAAGCCCATTCTGTTCTGTGTAAACAAGTGGAGTTGAGCATGGTGCTTGTAAAAGGACTTTGCCATAATCCTAGAAAGCCTAGTTGAGTTGACTAGAGCTCAAGGAGACGTAGCCCAAGAGTTTTGGGTGAAATCCATATTATATTGTTGTTCTGTGTGTTTGTTTTATTGCTGCATTATTTGCTGTCACATGTATTTACATATCAACATAAACAACTAAATTTAAAGCGCTAAAAAGTTAAAAATAAACACAAGCATACACCTATTTTCAAGCATTATTAATTCCGCAATTGGTTAATCATAAGGTCTTGGGAATGTTTAAGCTTTGGAAGTGGGAGGGGTTCTTGTAAGCTTGACAAGAAGCCTTTAGTGCCCCATTTTCAGATCAGACATCTTATGCTGGCTATTTATGGATCATGATAGGGTTCCTGACTAGCATGATGAAACAACAATAACTCTTTTTTCTTGTAGGGATCACTCACATGTGTGGGTAACAAGACTTTCTTTAATCCATTTTTGTATTAAAAAAGGAAAAGGAAGAGGTGCGTAGATTTGTGATCAAATATTTCTTATGACATACCCTTTGGTATTGCCAAAACTAATAACTAGATAATGTGGGATGTTATTATTGTTGGGTCAAGATATAAGGGCCCTATTTATGAGAAGTTGAGGGGGGAATCCTTAAAAAAGGGAAAAAAGTATCTGTACTAGATTAGAGAAGTTAAAATTTTGTGGGAAATCACTCATTGCAAGTTGATGTCTATGGTTTCATGAATGGGAAGGGTTGGACTCACCTAAGTTTCTTAGTTAATTGTTCCTTGTGGCACGTGGAGTTCTTTATTAGTGAATTGAAAGATGTAGAATAGAAATAAGAGTAGAAACAATAGATTACAACCACAATAGCCAAATAAAGAACCAAAATAAAACAAATGTCATACCTTTATTGATGGAAGTAATGCTCTCTTGCCTCTTTAAGGGGTAGACCTCCAATTGAGTAGGGATTCAATTACAAATAACTTCTCAAGGCATCTCATTACATTTCTTCTACTTATTTATGTAGTACTATCTACCTCATATGAACAGTTTAAAGAAGGAACTTTCTAGCAGGTCAAACCTTTTAGTTTTTTTTATTGTAAGCTTGGTAGGACTACATTTTCATCATCTCCAAGTTCTCACCCCGATTGGGGGATAGCACAAGATTTGAACCCAAGACTTCTGGTTCGGTTAGACTTGATTTCCACGAACATTGTCAATTGAGCTACCCCAAGTGGACAGGTGAAACCTTTTAGTTAATAGTAGGCCTTGTTACATTTATTCTGTTCACACTACTACATGGGCGTTATTTACTAGATATGATCTCCGTGCATATCAATACATAGCAATGTATCTATTTATTTAAGGGGTTAGGGAGATTAGGATCGTAACATGCCCCTTGAAGAAGAAACGTTGTCGTCAAGGCCGGGGATGAGGGAATTGTTGAAGTGGTTCCTAGGTGCATTCTCAGGATGTCTATCCTTCCATTGTATTAGGACCTCTTGGATAGTGCACTGGTTGATACTATACTCTCTTTTGTCTAGGAAAGACTTAGAATTTATCGAAATGGAACCTTCACCATTAGGAAGGCTAGTTTCAACTCAACAATTAGATCAAACCACTTTCTTCGAAATGAAAAACTGGATGGATTTTAGAATGGATAAGAAGTTCTAATTTGTAACCCATTGGCCCAATACGTTTGAGGAGGGGCTATAAAACATTGGAGCAAGCTTTTGGTGGTGGTTGTCTTTGACGAAGTTCGGCTTATACAACTTCTACCAAAGGAACACCCAATTCCCTTCTTTGAAATAACATTTAGAAAAATGTTGATTAGGTAGTTTCATCATTCTATTTTAATCCATGACTAGATTATCTTTGAGAGTGTGGAGAATGTCGACATGAGCTATTAGAGTTTCTTCAATTTCTTGTACCTTAGAGACTCTTGGTGAGTAGGATAGCACTGATGGGGGCTTTTGATCACAAACAACCTTAAAGGTGGTCATTTGAGTGGCACCATGATAAATTGTATTATACCCACCATTCTATTAGGGGTAACTACTTAACCTATTGGGATTGTTGTTTTGAAGTAATGCACCATACATATGCTTCCAAGCACTTGTTGAAATATTTAGTATGACCATTAGTCCAAGGGTGATATGCAGTGCTAAGATGCGATTGAGTGCCTTGGAGCTTAAATTGGTCTTTCCAAAAATTGCTAGTGAAAGAGGGATCATAGTCTATTACAATAGATTGTAGCATACCACAGAGTTTAAATATATTATCCATGAAGTCTTGAGCAACCTTGGAAGATTTAAAGGAGTATTTATATATGATAATTATATTAATGTCCAACAAATGACCACAAAATTAGATTAATGGGACTACTAAGTACAATGATGCCAATACAAAGTAGGAGTGCTAAAAGTTTCCTATATAAAGAACAAGAAGTAATCAATATTCTCAATATGAACACATAACGTCATTTGCAGGATTGAACTTGGGTGGGGAGGATAATCATTCCTCCTAACCAATGAAGATAAACCCAATTAACAAGGTGATCATCCACAACCAAGATGATAGATTTATTGTTAGATTTGGCTAATGCCACAATGAAGTCCATAGAAATGTTAGTCCATACAACTGGCGGAATAGGTAATGGTTGTAGTTTGTTTGTATTTTTTATTGTTTCTCTCTTGTGTCAATGAAAAAGGTCACATTCTTCCACAAAAGTGTGGATGTCCTTCTTCATGCCTTCCCAAAAAAATAAATGTTTGGTCCATTCATATGTTTTATGAAAGCTAGAATAACATGATGTTGGAGATGCATGGAGTTGACATAACACTATTGATTTAATGGTGGATTTTTTCTCAAATACATACACCCTTTATAGCAAATTTCTTCATTGTGCCAAGTGTAGCCCTAAGATGCACAAGTGCTATTTGAAGTTGTTAGATTAGGTGAGAAATTTTGTAATTTGTGAATTATCCATTGCGATTTCATTCAAGAAATCTTATATAATGAAGAAGAGTGAAAAGAGGGACCCTTCCTATTCATACTTTCAAGAGAGAGCATCTACTACCACATTCTCGTATTTTGGGATGAATTACTTCACTTCAGGAAGTATTTAATGCCACAATGATCAATTTTTAATATGGAATTTTTGCCCAATTAGGTATGGATGTTGGATATCCATAGTGTACAAGATAACCATATTTTTTTTTCATAAGTGGATTTTCCCAAGTACATCCCACTTAGTTGTTTGTTGGCAAAGGCCAATGTTATTCCCTTTTGCTTGAGAACTAATTTGATGCCTTTAGCTAACACATCACATTCGAATATGAAAGTCTTAGTAAAGTTTGGTAGAGTGAGTAGTAGACTTATATATGTAACATTCTTTAAATCCTTAAAGTTTGATATGTAGCTTCATTATAACTAAAAGCATCTTTTTGAGCAAGGTGGTGAGGGGACCAACATTTTTTCATTAATTCTTAATGAAATCTCTGTAGTAATAGGTGAGACACTGGAAATCTCATAATTTTGAAGAGTCTTAGGACATGGCCAATCCTTCACTGCAATTTTCTTTTGGTCCACTCGTACACCATTATTACTAACAATATGACCCAAAAATTCTACTTTAGAGACACCAAAGGCACATTTGGCCTTGTTACCCATCAAATTGTGGGTAACCCCATAGGATAAAGTTTTTTCTCCTTTTTTGGACAGCCAGTCAACCAACTGACAACTCTACATTGATTAGTACATGATGTTGTGTCCTGATCCTTCACCATTTGCATATGCCATACACCTCTCACCATCCAACATTTATCTTGAAGGAAGGTGGGTCATCATTCGTCAGGTATTTTAACCATCTTGCAATCACTTGCTTTTACTTAATGTTTTGGGCATTCTAACAAGGATTATTGGGTGATCTAGATTATTGACCAATCTTGATTGTAAGCCTGTTCTCTCACTTCACTAGGGGGGTTAGTTTTTGACCCCGGTCTAGTGAGTTCTCCTCTGAGGCCTTAGATTTATAGGAGTGGCACTACTTGGGATACTTGGATTGAAGTAGCATGAGTGTGACATTCCATACTTACTAGTTTCTATCATCCCCCAAATTTCATCTCCATTCTTTTGGCTTGTGGTCATTGGTTCATTGGGATTGGCACCCCCTTATCCTCATCCTTGAGTTTGGGCCAAACTTTTTTCCTATAGGTTGATTTAGCTAAAAGAATGTTAAAAGCATAAAATGTCCACAATGAAGTAAAAAAAGTTAAAATTCAAAACATGGGTGGGACATTAATTGGCATGGTGGGCAAACGCATAGCAGGAACTATTCTCCCCTCATAATCCACTTCCCAATATCTTAAGTACTTGATGCTCCATAACATAATAAAGGAACTCTTGCATGTCCAAACTCTAATGAGTGAGAAATTGAGTCATCATTAAGGGGCAAATAAATGCTAAATTATTAGAAGCAATCTTGAGATCCTCAGCTATGCTCCCATTCAAAGAATTATAAAAAAGAAGTAAAAGGTGCGCAAGAGGGGTGGAAAAAGTAGGCCAAGGAAAGGGGTAACTCACGCCTTCACGATTTCTCCCTCCTTACATCTATACTCTTGGGATGATGGACCTCCATCCATTGGTCCAATGGCCATTACACCTTGCCATGCATTTCTTCCTCTCCGTTGCCACTATTATCACAAACACCTATGTATTGAAAGGTTTACCTAGGACATGTCACCCCCCTTAGGGGTTGGAAACACTTAATAGGGTTGACCATCTATCCGTCCCTAACACAAGTAGGGAAAAATTTTACGAGACTTTGCCTATTTAGATATTTTAAGGTGATCTTAGTTTGAAGTGTTATTATGCCCTTAACAATCAAATATAGTCCCTTATGATGTATATATGGTCATTGTCCCTAATAATTGGTGGATTTCACATGATATTGAGATGGTTTTGCTAGGTGGTCCTTCACATAGCAATAGAGGCCTTTGAGGGCACCTTACATCACTCCACTACACAATATGCCGAGGCCGTTTTTCACCTTCCAAAGAGTAGTGATGACGTTGTAGATGTAGCGTTTCCTCTCTAGAGCAGAGCATTGGGTACTTTGATGATTCCATAGGATGATTGACACCCTAGAGCACCCCCAAATGTTGAAACATTGAGCTCCTTTTCCTTGGTGTTAGATTTACTTGATACTGTACTCATTGGAACCAATATTCCCCTAGGTTGGCGTTGACACTTTTTGATGAGCGTTGCTTGTTTTGGAGTCTAGATGATGACCATCATACTCATGATGACAAGGGAGGACTCGTAATCACTCTTGGAGCTCCAATGTTGGAGAGAGATATTGCCACGTCACCCATCTGGCCCTCGAGAGGGTGATATAGGTCACTCAGAGCATGGTTTTTGAACATGGAGGCACTTTGAGACACTTTTGAGCTCTTCCCTTAAAGTTTGGAGTTGATTATGAAGATGAGGCATCTCCTTAGCCCCTTCCACACTTTTTTGTATATTTATTTCTCTAAAAGGAGATGACATCATTTGGAGGACATCAACCCACATGTCTAGACATTTATGGTATCATTTTATTGTTTTGAGCTATAGGGTTGGCTTGTAACTCCTTGTCTTATAAAAAATTCAAAACTAAACTTGTACTAGTGCTTGTAGGCTTATTATTCCTTTTGTGAAAGTGAAGGCATATGACTCATATAAATAGAGGATCCCTCCACTTCATTTGAAGATCATCACAAATGTGAATTAGACCTCCCTAGAGAGATTGCAAATTGCCTTTATCTATTTCACTACTTGGCACAATGTGAATTTTGTGGAGCATCTTTATATTGGAGATTGATTTTTGCATTGGATGTCTTTTTGGGATTGAAAGAAGGTTTTCTGAGTGGAATTTGTAACTTTATTGCTGATTTTTCTATATTTTCCATGTAAATAAATTTACGCTAAGGTTTATAAATGTTTCATGACTAATGCATATTGTTTATTGGAAATTTTAGTGAAATTTTGCATGTTAAAATTATTCTTCCTTGAAACTTATAAAACTCCTAGGGTGAATCTTCTACATTTAATTTCTCCCCTCACAAAAAAATATCTAGGGTTTTACAAGAGGAAAATTAATTTTCCCACCTTACTCCAATCAATTTTCATCTTCCTTAAAGATTTTCCATAAAACTTCATTTTCCCAAGTAGGATTAGGCACTAGCCAAGGTTGTGTTTATAAAAAAAATTATAGCTCAAATATTTTCCTTTTCTTAATCTCTCTTAGGATTTTTAAGGCAAGTTGCTAAGTTTTTTCTAGGGTTGATTTGTCATAAGGGTGAGCTTAAATGGAGGCTTGTGGACGAAATCCCAATATTTGCCTCTATAAACCTTTTAAATGCAAAATCTAGAATTTATCATGGTAAAGCCTCCCTAATTAGGGTTGATGTCATCCTTTCCAAACTCCTTTGTGCCATTGAAACCATAATCCCTAGCGACACTTCATCTTGAATATTATTTGAGGGTTTCCTCTATTACTTTGTTGGTCTTAATAATTAAGAAAATCCTTTCTTTGATTGTTGCATGTCTAAACACTCCTTTATCATTGCATATAAATAAACCCTAACTTGTATCAGTCCTTTAGCTAGTTTATGGTTAAGATACTTGTTCCTTTATAAAGAATATTTGAGCCTATTTCTCCTCTAAGGTACCTTTCACTAGGATATTCACATCACCTTGAACCCTCTAATTAGTATACCATTATAGGTGAATACAAGGAAACCTCTCTTGTGAAATTTCACTAAACAATAGGATGAAGCTCATTGAGGTGACAATGATAATATTTCGTCATTGTGGCCATAGGGATTGGCCCTCGCCTTATGAGTCCCCTGGCAAGGCCTGCTAGATTTTTCTTGAACAAGACCTCTTGAGAAAAAGCTGACGATTAGAGAGAAATTGTAAGACCTAATCTACATGGCTGACATGTGTGTGCCAAGTTTTATTTTAGATTAGGACGTTATCAAAAAGTTGAGGACAAAATGATGTGGAAGGGGTTGAAAGACATGGTTACAAAGGCCAAAGGATCATCACCAAGAACCCGTAATGGCCTTCATGAGTGTGAAACGTATTTTTGAGGATATTGGTTTTCATGAGTGTGAAAAGTAGTTTTGAGGAGAATGGCCTTCATGAAAATTTAGTGATAGCCAAAACAAATATTGATTTCAGAGAAGAATTTAGTGCGTTTGAGCTTGTCCAAAAGATTGTCAATGACTAGAATGGGGAACTTATCCTTGATGGCTATGTTGTTGAGAGCTTGAAAGTTAGGACACATGTGCCAAGTTCCTTCTTTTTTAAGTACCATGACAAGTAGTGGCGAATAAGGACCAGTATTAGGGTAGATGACACTAGCAACTAGCAACTCCTAAACTATCCTTTCAATTTAATTTTTTTGTAAGATGGGTGGTTCTTAGGGCACACATTAGGTGGGAGGCTCCTTGATATGAGCATAATATATGACATTCGGAACTAGCAACTCCTAAACTATATTTTCAATTTATTTTTTTTGGGAAAGTGGGTGTCAATAAAGGCATACATTAGCTAGGAGGCTACCTAGTATGAGAAGAATAAAATGATCATGCATACTACAAGAGGGTGGGAGGCTATCTAGTATGAGCAAAATAGAATGATCATGTGTAACATAGGAGGGTGGGAGGACTTGGTGGGTTTCAAAGATTGATTGGTGTTTGGACAAGATTTACTAAATGTTTGGATGGACGGGTTGAGACTTGGGAAACAATGCATGGATTCCCTTTTTTATGAAGTTTTCCCATACACAGTGAGTTGATTAATCTCTGAAGAGCTCGTTGTGATTATTTGGAAAGTGTAGTAATGGCCTTCTTGTTGGAAAATGATGTATAACTTTAAGAAATCCATGGCGATGGGGCCTAATGTTCATAACCATTCAACACCCAAAATAATGTCACAACCACCCATTTCAATAACAAACATGTTGATTTTCAAGGATTAATAACCCATTTGAAATTGCACATTTTCACAATAACCTCGACATTTCATGAAACCTCCATTGAAAATCATGATATATAAGTTGTTCACAACATGGATATGACAATGCATTTCTTGGGATATCCAACGATGAATAAATTTATGGGGGTTAGTTATGTCAATTAAAATAATGACTTTATGATGTTTGATATAGCCAATCAATTTCAGGGTTTGGGAAGCCAAAATACTAGTCGAGTCATGTAAGGATATTTGGAGTTCTACATCCAACTAATTAGAGGGAAGAATCTATTCTACTCATGAAGGTAGAGGTTCCTGAAAGATATATTTTTCTTTATCCTCCCAATTGTCCTCTAAAATTATCATAAAGAGTTTTTGCTCCTTACATTTATGGCCAAGAAAATATTTCTAATCATAATTTTAGTAGAGACCTTTAAGTTGGCACTCCACAATTTCAGCATGGGTTGATTGTGGATCTTGAGATGGAGAGTGATTGATTGGACGAGGAAAATGAATAATTGATGGTTTTTTGATTTGGACATTCACTACCTTTTGGGCTTTCCTAGCTCCTTGAAATACTTCTAGCCAAGTAGGAGGGAAAACCATTAAGACTTGGTTATATATCTCCTGCTTTAGACCATTAATAAAGCATTCCCTAAAGAAGGTATGCAACACACCTTTGGTTTGAAAATAAAGTTGCTCAAATCAGAGATGAACTCTTCAAATGTATCAAATTGTTTAAGTTTGGTTAGGTGGCCCAAATAATGAGTGTTTGGTTCAAAATGTTCATAGAGTTCTACGATAAATTGTGCTCGAGCAATATAACCCTAATGGGAGTTCTTATGTCATTTCCAACATTCAAGATCTAAACATAAGTTTCCCACATGAAGTTTTATTAAGTAATTAATGACGCCATGCAAGGAAAAATAATGTTCCATCTAAGTGATCTAGCATATGGGTATGGAGACATCAAATTTGTTTAGATCCACTTTAGGTATTTGATATCACGTTTGGGCCATAGGTTCACAAAAAAATTGGTGAGAGTTCAACCCTATTGGATTGCATGATTCAACTCTCTTTGGTTGAAATTTCTAATTCTTAAATTGATTGTATATTTCCATGAGTTGGGATACCTATTCTAGGACTAAGTCTAGTTTGGTGAGCTTTGCATTGTTGATAGAAGCTAAGTTTTGCTTGGTAGGGGAGTGCATGCAGTCTCGTTTGTGTTTCAACTAGTTTCCAATTCAAAGACTTGGTTGTTGAGATTGTGGTTTTTGGTAGCTATAGGGATGGGTTCCATAAAAAAAAGGCTTCTAGAGGGTGGTATTGTTACCACAAAATCTAGTAGGCATTGGAGAGGGAAACCCTACAAGGAAAAGAGCTAGACTAAGTGCTAACAACGAGACAATGACCCATTGTCATCGCAAACAAGGTCCTATTGGAATACTAAGAGGGGGGGTGAATCAATATTTCTTTCAATTGTTATTTATGCTAGCTAATATTTTTACACGAAATGAACCAGAAGATACAAAAAAAAAATAATTTTATTAATAAGATGATAATGAGGACTCCAATCCTCACAAATATTCAGACTTCAACATTTACAAAATTTCCAAGACTCCAATCTTGGGTGAGGACTCCAATCCTCCTTACAAAGATTCACGCTCCAACCTTTACAAAATTTCCAAGACTCCAATCTTGGGTGAGGACTCCAATCCTCCTTACAAAGATTCATGCTCCAACCTTTACAAAATTTCCAAGACTCCAATCTTGGGTGAGGACTCCAATCCTCCTTAGAAAGATTCATGCTCCAACCTTTACAAAATTTCCAAGACTCCAATATTTGGTGAGGACTCCAATCCTCCAAGCTTTAACTTGGTCAAGGACAAATTCAAGAAAGAGATACACAATGTCTTCAAGTATGTAGGTTTGAACTTCAAATATTACCAGATGTTTGAATCACAAATGTGCCACAGATGGGTCTACCCTTTAAGTTATGCTAAATTACCAAGCATATCACTCAACAAATTTTGACCGGTCTGCAAGACTGTGTGAATAAGACCACAATTTGAGAGTACAAGCCTACAAACATGAGATAAACATAGCCCACAAATCCGCTTCAATACTTGTAATTTTACATCTGTCTCAAAATTCATTCATTGTCCAAAATTATCCAAGGTTCAATGTTTCTCCATTGTCTTCTTCTTCCACTGTTCAAGACTTCAATGCATGTTCAATACTCCTACTACTATACTATCCAAGGATTACATAGACCTTTTGGTGGTCTGGGTACAGGTGTTAATGATAATCGTTCAAAACTAGAAATGATCTCCTCAAGTTCAGGTGGGACTTCTTGTATGGTTTCCTTTGGAAAATCTGTCATCAACCTCTAATTTTAGAAATTCTTCTAAAACAACAGAAATGTTGAATTCACCCGAAATAAGGCAAACCTTCACTTTTCTCATGGAACTAAAAATAAATAAACCCACAATTTATAGCTTTCTCGGGTCCAAAATTTATATTAACCCGCGTGCATATTCCGGAGCGATATCCATCGGATCTTGTCCCTTCTAAATGGATGTCTGCAATTGATCTAGAACCCAAAGGATTAAACCAAAGTTCATAACATATTGCGTCTGAAAATTATATCAAACTCCGTGCATTTTTCGACGCGATTACCGTGCGATCTAAGCTTTTCAAGCGGATTGTCACAATCAACTGAGCTATTAACTCAATTTTATAATTGATCACGTCCGTTTTTGGAATTAACCTCTTCACTTATTAGAACGCGATCACCATTAGATCTGTTTCCTGTCGATCGGACGAATCAAATCTTCTTCGGGGGTTCCCAAGAGTTTTCTCGGGTTTTCTACGTTCCGCCAAGGTTTTAGTGCTTCCGCCAAGTTTAAGCTATTTCTAAGTTATATTTAGGATATCACTAAATCTACTCTGTGGGTTCGAAATACATCCCAATTAACTCAATACATGGTGAATGAAGTTTTAAATGCGATAGTTAACACAAAATTATATCACATCTAGTTTTAAAGGGCAAATTGGAAATCAACAACATTAAGAGATATTTCGAAGGAACTTCAAACCTCCGGGACTGACCATTAATGCACAAAATACACATAGACATAGAGAATTTCCAATTTTTTTTTCAATCAAATCCTCCACAGCCAAATCCAGCCAAATCCCATTACACTAATTCAAAACTTACATAAATACCATTACATACAACAATCAGATCCTCAATTAATGGATCGAATCTACCTAATTCTAGATAACATCTAATCTACATGATATTCTCCTCGAGAATCCCAACTAAGTCTAAATACTTGAATTAATTACAAAATATTTCAAATCCTTGAATTGTAGCTCAAATCCTATCTAGAAAGCTTTGTAAAGTGACAGCTAAAGGATCCCACTCCTTTGCTTGTAAACTTTTTTTGTATTTTTGGAATAAAATTCGAAGTCTTTTGTCTTCAAGCCTCATGCTCTTGCATCAGACTCCTAAGGACAAAATTCTTCATGGGCTCCTCTCCATGAGATCTTCTATAGAACTGCCCAACTTCTATAGCATGGCATTTTTCATCTAGGTAGCATCAGCAATTGGTTGATACTTGACCAAATACTGAAAATACTTCTGTCCCCTTGTCTTCCTAAACAATCTCTTGCCTAAAATATGTTTTGGTTGCAATGCCTTTGCTATAGGTATTTGTTTTACCTAATCAACCTCTTGTTCTTCCTTGTCTTCTGCTATATCCTCTGCATTTACACTTTCATACCTGTACAAATCAGCAACATCGAAAATTGGAGATATTCCAATATCAGGGGTAATTCAATTTCATAAGAATTTGCAGAAAATTTCCTCAAGACTCTGCATGGTCCAATTTTCTTAAATTTTAACTTGTTATACTCCCTTTTTGGAAATATTTCCTTCCTCAGGTGTGTTAAAACCAAATCTCCAACCTCAAAATTAACTTCTCTCCTCTTCAAATTTGCTATGCTCTTGTACTTTATGTTGCTATCCTGTAACTGCTGCTTTACCTATTCATGTATTGCTTGAATCTCTGAAGCAAAATCTTCTCCTTTAGCACTTCTCATTTCAGCTTTTCCCAAGTCCCTTAATTCAATCACTCCTCTTGGGTGCATTCCATAAATTATATGGAATGAACTCTACCTTGTACTCCTGTTAGGAGAATCGTTATAAGCATATTCATCCTATGCCAAAATTTGATCCCACTATTTTGGATGTTCACCTGCAAGACTTCTCAAAAGATTACCCAAGCTTCTGTTTACAACTCCAGTTTGTACATTAGTCCGAGGATGATAAATTGAACTGAAACTCAGTTTAGTACCAAGCTTATTCCACAATGTCCTCCAGAAATGACCAACAAATCTGGTGTCGTTGTCTGAAACAATGCTCTTAGGTAACCCATGCAACCTTACAATCTCCTTAAAAAACAGATTAGCAATGTGAGTAGCATCATTGGTTTTATAACATGGAATAAAATGTGCCATTTTAGAAAATCTGTCTACCACAACATAAATTGAGTCATTACCTCTTTGAGTTTTTGGTAAACCCAAAACAAATTCCATACTTACCATATCCCAAGGTCTATCTGGAATAGGTAATGGAACATACAAACCTGTGTTTTGGCTCTTTCCCTTTGCATACTGATAGACTTCACAATTTTTCACATACTTCTCCACTTCATATCTCATCTTCGGCCAGAAATAAAACTGACTCACCTGCTCATAAGTCTTGTCTGCACCAAAATGTCCTCCAAGTCCACCACTATGTTTCTCCTTGATTAAATTTTCTCTCATATAAAAATTTGGTATGCACAACTGATTTCTTTTAAACATCAACCCTTCTTGCAAGAAAAAATCCAGCCACTTACTTCTGTCTAACAAAACAAGATTTTTACAAGCTTCAAATGCCTATTTAAAATCTAAATCTTTCTAATATAACTCCTTAAGAAAATCAAAACCCAACACTTGAATTTGACTTTCCTGAACTAAAATACTTTTTCTACTTAAGGCATCTGCTACATTGTTTGATTGGCCAGTTATATGCTTCAATACAAAATTAAAACTTTGAAGATATTCTACCCATTTTGCATGTTTTTGACTAAGCTTTCGTTGTTGCATAATGTACTGCAATGCATGGTTGTCTAAATATAGTATAAACTCCTTAGACATCAAGTAATGTCTCCACTTCTCAATGACTGTACAACTGCATAAAATTCCTTATCATAAGAATAATATTTCTTCTTTGATTCATTCAGTTTCTCATTGAAATAAGCTATAGGTCTGTCCTCCTGACTTAAAAAATTGCCAATCGCTTCTCCATTAGCATCACATTTCACTTGAAAAGGTTTATTAAAATCAGGAAAAATTAAAATAGGTTTCTTAGTAATCTTCCTTTTCAACAATTGAAAGTTCTTTTATGCTTCAACAGTCCATTTAAATGGTTGTTTATCCTTATTTATAGTGTCAATAATAGAAGCATTGATCTCACTAAACTTCCTTATGAAATTTCTATAAAAACTAGCAAGACCATGAAAACTTCTTACCTCAAAAACACTTTTTGGTGAAGGCCATTCTTTGATTGCCTTTATATTCTCTGGATCCATCTTTAATCCATCAACAGAAACAACAAAGCCCAAATATACAAACTCTTCCTTCATGAATGAACATTTCTTTAAATTTAATAGTAACTTTTCTTGTTGCAACTTCTGTAAGACATAACTAAGATGTCTCATATATTCCTCTTTAGATCTGCTATAAACTAATATATCATCCAGATATACTATTACAAATTTACCAATAAATTCTTTCAACACTTCATTCATTAGCCTCATAAATGTACTAGGAGCATTTGATAACCCAAAAGGCATTACCATCCATTCATACAATCCTTCATTTGTTTTAAAAGCAGTTTTCCACTCATCTCCTTCTATAATCCTTATTTGATGATAACCACTTTTTAAATCCAGCTTTGTAAAATATCTTGCTCCACTTAAACAATCCATCAAATCTTCAATTCTAGGTAAAAGAAATCTATACCTGATTGTTATTTTGTTGATTTCTCTTGAATCAATGCACATTCTCCAACCTCCATCTTTCTTTGGAATCAACACTGTTGGCACTGCACAAGGACTCGAGCTCTCTCTAATCAATCCTTTATCTAACAATTCCTGCACTTGTTTTATGATTTCTTCATTTTCTATGGGAGTCATCCTATAAGCTGCTTTATTTGGTAGATTTGCTCCTGGAATCAAATCTATATGATGACTGATTTTTCTAATGGGTGGTAACTCATTAGGCAAATCATCTACAATGATATCCCAATAATTCTCCAACATCTCTTGAATTTCAATTGGAAAATAAAAAATCTTAGTGGAAGTCATTATTACCTTGGGTTTGCAAATCAATGCAAAATTTACCTCATCATCTTCAATCTGCTGCAATTATTCTTTTCCACTCAACAATAAAGTCTTTGGTTCAGATTTTCTTGATGCATCCTCTTCTTCCATAGGAAACAATGTATGATTAACACCATCTTTACCAAATTTGTATGTGTTCTTTTTCCCATCATGTATAGCTCCTTTGTCATATTGCCAAGGTCTTCCCAGCAATATGTGACACACATCCATAGGCATCACATCACACACAATTTTTTCTTTGTATCTGCTTAATTGCAACTCCACTTCACACTATTCATTCACTAACAATTGATGTCCTTTGTGAAGCCATGACAACTTATAAGGTGTTAGATATTTCTTTGTCTTTAATTTCAACTTTTCCACAACTTTTGTAGAGACCAAATTATCAGTACTGCCACTATCAATTATCATTTGACAACATTTTCCTTGAACCTTACACATAGTCCTGAACAAATCCTTTCTCTGTGTTGGTTCAAAAAATTCCTTTGCTGTTTTTAATAAAACATTGTTAACTACCAAATATTCCCCTTTCTCTTGTACATTTTCTTCTTCTGACACCTTTTTTGCTTCCTCTTCAGTGTTAGCAACAATTACATTTCTCTAATTTGTTCTTATGTTTTCTGGGCACTCATAGGCTCTCTGTCCTTGCTTATTACATCTGATTTATCTTCCTTTGCCTCTAACTCCTCTTCCTTTGAAAAAACTCCTTCTGCCACTTGCATCACCTTCTGTGGGTGTATGCTGAATCGAGTTGCTACTAGCTCCATCTCTAGGTGCTTTAGATCTTCCTCTACCACCTTGACTTCCCCTTCCTCGGAAAGTACCTCTACTTTTGGCAGATTGCTTCCTTATGAGTTTTTCTTCAGCCTTCAATACCATCTGATAAGCCTCTTCTACTATTTTAAGAGACAACAAACTTATCTCATCTTAGATATCCATTCTAAGACCATTTATATTCCTTGCAACCTTGTCATCTATATCTTGAATTTGTCCAGCTCTTATGCTCACTTTGTAAAATTCCTCTGTGTATTATTTCACTGTCAAAGACCTCTTTCTAAGGTTTTGCATCTGTCTACATAATGTCTATTGATAATCACTTGGAAAAAACTTACCTCTCAACTTTGCCACCATCCTGTTCCAATTTCTAATTGGCTGCTTACCAAGTCTTTTTCTTTCTTCCTGCACTCCATCCCACCAAAGAGTTGTATGTCCTTTCAGTTTTGTGACAACAAATTTCACTCTCTTTCCTTCTTCCATTTCTTCATAATCAAAGAATTTATCCATGCTATTAATCTAGTCTATCAACTCCTCAGGGTTTAAACCTCCTGCATAAAATGAACCCTCAAGTCCGGGTTTAGATGTGGATCCCAACATTGATTTAAAGAATCTCATTTCATCAGTAATTTCTGCAGGTTCCTCTGCTTCTGCAGCTTCAACTTCAGGCTCATTGACATCTCCAGCATCTGCATCTCCTTGATTTCCCATTTCCATTGCTTCCAATCTATCTTGCATCTGTTGCATAGCTTCCAACACTTCAACATTTGCAACTAGTCTTCCTCTTCTTTGACCACGTCTTCCTCCAACTATGAAAGCCATGTTGGACTTCTTTCTCTGATCTTTGAGATCTTACTATTCTGATACCACTAATGGTGGTCTGGGTGCAGGTGTTAATGATAATCTTTCAAAACCAGAAATGATCTCCTCAAGTTTAGGCAGGACTTCTTGTATGGTTTCCTTTGGAAAATCTATCATCAACCTCTAATTTTAGAAATTCTGCTAAAATAATAGAACTGTTGAATTTACCTAATATAAGCCAAACCTTCACTTTTCCCATGGAATTGAAAATAAATAAAACCACAGTTTATAGCCTTCTCGGGTCTAAAACTTATATTAGCCTGTGTGCATATCCCAGAGTGATATCCATCGGATCTCATCCCTTATAAATGGACAACTGCGATTGATCCAGAACCCGAAGGATTAAACCATAGTTCATAACATATCGTGTTCGAAAATTATATTAAACTCCATGCATTTTTTGATGCGATTATCGTCCAATCTGAGCTTTTCAAGCGGACGGCCATGATCAACTGAGCTATTAACTCAGTGTTATAAATGATCGCGTCCGTTTTTGGAATTAACCTTTGTGCTTATTAGCACGCGATCACTGTTAGATCTGTTGCCTGTCGATTGGACGACTCAGATCTTCTCCGAGGGTTCTCAAGAGTTTTGTCGGGTTTTCTACGTTCTGCCAAGGTTTTAGTGCTTCTACCAAGTTTAAGTTGTTTCTAAGTTA
The DNA here is from genome assembly GCA_000404065.3 of Pinus taeda. NCBI lineage: Eukaryota > Viridiplantae > Streptophyta > Pinopsida > Pinales > Pinaceae > Pinus > Pinus taeda. The sequence goes on from APFE030628780.1 coordinate 46,366, forward strand.
TATTCAAGATATCACTAAATCTACTCTGTGGGTTCGTAATACATCCCAATTAACTCAATACACAGTGAATGAAGATTTAAACGCAATAACATAAAATTATATCACATCTAGTTTTAAAGGGACAAATTGGAAATCGACAACATTCAAAGATATTTCGAAGGAACTTCGAACCTCCGGGATTGACCATTCATGCGCAGAATACACAAAGACATAGAGAATTTCCAATTTTTTTTCAATCAAATCCTCCTCAGCCAAATCCAGCCAAATCCCATTACACTAATTCAAAACTTACATAATTACCATTACATACAACAATCAAATCCTCAATCAATGGATTGAATCTGCCTAATTCTATATAACATCTAATCTGCATGATATTCTCCTTGAGAATCTCAACTAAGTCTAAATACTTGAGTTGATTACAAAATAGTTCAAATCCCTGAATTCTAGCTCAAATCCTATCTAGAAAGCTTTGTAAAGTGACAGCTAAAGGATCCAACTCCTTTGCTTGTAAACTTTTTTTGTATTTTTGGAATAAGATTCGAAGTCTTTTGTCTTCAAGCCTCATGCTCCTGCATCACCTTCCTGAGATATTAGTTTAACAGGTCCGAAAAACAATCTTTCTCCATAGTTCTGAATACAAGACCAAACTCCACAAGTCTAAAGAAAAGAACAACTTGAAAATAGGAATGTTTTTACAGGTTTGAAGAGTAGTTTCCACAAATCTGAAAGAAGTATCTCCACATGTCCGAAGCATGAACAAACTCTACATATCTAAACCAATTAGTCTCCACAGGTTGAAAAAGACACTAGAACATGCTTGTCCAAACAACCTTCCACACAGTCCGAGCTAGGATTTGAGTTGAGCAAGGTAGCTAGAATAGTTTGTTGTGATTTTTTATGGAACCCTATCACAATTAAACCCCCAAAAAAACCTTCAAGAAGACATTCCAGAGTTAAAAAAATGCTAACATAGGTAGCCCATAACTTACTCCAATCAATTTTCCTAAAGTTCGAATTTTCCTCCTCCTTCTGTACTCTACCTTAGGTTCACGTGTTGTGAACCTTTTTACTCTTCCTTGATGATAAAATCCAAACTGATTGTCAAATTAATGGCTATTGTTGCAAATATATACTTGATTCAACATGTTGTGAAGGGGCACATCTATTGGAAGAGACACTTTTGAGCCTACTCGAGTTGGCTTGCTTATGTTGATAGTTTTTGACATATTCCTTTTAAAAATTCAAAATCTTGACATTGGCATGGAGTTAGAGGGAAAGTAAGCACTCATTGGAAAGGGCTTGAATCCCTCAACAAGTTGGTGTAAAACTATTTTCAAGACATTTCCTTAAATTTCAAGAATCATGATATTTATTTTCTATAAGAATGTCCTTTATGACAACCCTTAAGTTTTCATGGCTTGGACAAGCTAGGGCTTCTTCTTCATATATGTTTTATGATAGTCCTCAAGTTTTATTTTATGCAAGGGCTTATGCTAGGAATTCTAGATTAGGGTTCCTTCACATGTTTTATTTATTCATTAGGATTAGGGCATCTTCAATAAGGCTAGGGAATCATAAATATTATGTTTAGGGCTTTCCATCATTAATAACACCTTTGATATGGAGCTTGATTCAACAATGCTAGGGCTGGACCATGAAAATATATTGACATCAATGAAAACCTTATCCAATAATCTCCCCCTTTTTCATTGATGTCAATACTCTCCCCCTTTGACATTAATGGAAACTTTCTCATATGGCACTCCCCCTGTCATAATGTTGTTCATGTTGCTCCCCCTGTCATCATGATGCTTCCCCTATAATCATACTTCTTCTTTTGAATTCTAATGGGATGCAAGTGAGGTGACCCCCATCTTTTGACGAATATGCTTGAATGCTTCTCGAGGTAGGGGTTTTGTGAAGATATCTGCAATTTGTTCCTTGGTGTTGACATACTCCATTTTGATGTTCTTCTCTGTGACTTGTTCTCGGAAGAAGTGATAGTTGATTGGGATATGTTTTTTCTTTGAATGCATGATTGGATTGTTTGAGATGCTAATTGCACTAGTTCTATCACAGTAGATGGTGATAAGATGATTTGTTTCTATGTTGACATCCTTCAAGGATTCCTTTATCAAACTTTTGTGACCCTTCTTCCATGCTTGATTGATGTCTCTTCAGATTGTCTAAGAACACAATTCAAGTTACAATCACAAGATATATGTCCAACATTATAGCATTTGAAGCATTCTATTCTATACATGAATAAGGGAGCATAATTTCTATTGGTAAACATCTTGGATTATCTTCCTGCAATTTTACTTTTGGAGAAATGATAGGAGTCCTCATAAATGTCTTTGTTATAGGCCCTACAATCCCTTGCCATGTGCCTAAAATTTGTACAAGAGTAACAATAGCCAAAAAATATAGTTTGATACTTGTAAGATGAGGATTGTCTTTTTGCATCTCTGAAGTTGTTCTCTTGAGTTTTTTTGATGATATTCATTGCTACTTGCATTATTTCTTCTTGGAGCAAAGGTTCTTGCAATGTTATTTGACTCATCTCCTTGCTTCTGCTGGAGCCAATGGTATTAGCACAACTTTCAAGCTTCTCCACATTCTTGTTCTTTGATGCTTTAGGGTTTGCATCAATTTTTACAAAAGGATCACCTACATATCCAAGACCATATTTGTCAAGTGGTGATCATTGATGACTTAGGATGTCATCCAAGACTTGAGAACTTTTCAGACCCCTACATAGCTTGTCAACTTCACTTTTCAAGGAACCAATCTCTTCTTCAAGCCTTTCACTTTCTTCTTATTTCTTTATTATATGGATATTCATTACTTGTTCTAATCTCCTTGCTTCCTCTATTTGAACATTTAGAGACTTGAATTCTTCTTCATGATGACAAGTATTTTCTTCAAATTTACTCAAGTCCTCATATCTTTGGTTGATATGACTTGTCAAAATGTCTTATCCTTTCTCTTCTTACTGTATTTGAATTGTCATGAATGTGACTTCTTAATTATGTCTCTTCTTATTCTGATGGAATTCTACCTTAAGCTTGTTGATATCCTCATCCCTTTCTTGTACTTGATGCTTTAAAAGAATAAATTATTCCTTTGTTTTGTCAAGGTCATTATTATCATCTTGTACCTGCTTCTTGAGTTCCTCATTTTCCTTTCTCAAACTATTTATCTCTTCTAGAGCAGCCAAGAGTTTTTCCTTGAGGTCTACTTCAACTACTACTTCAGGATTCTCTTCATCATCATCCTTTTTTATGCAATTGGTTCCTTCATCTACCTCCTTTGACTCTTGATTGTCTTTGTTCTCTTGATCACCATCTTCTAGACCTAAGGGTATGAGTAAAAGTCCTTTTGAGTGAAGATCTTGAAGATTGTCCCAAAGCTCTTTTGATAATGAGAATTTCTCCATTTTAACATTTGTAGGACTTTGTAATCCACATCGAATGGTACTCATTGATTTTGTATCAGATTCTCTTGTAGATGTGTCTTTAGTGACAATTTCTTCCCATACTTCACATCCTAACATCATAAACAAGGTCTCCATTCTTCTCTTCCATATTTGAAAATATCTTCCATTGAACATAGGTGCTTTGCACATCTTATTGTCTTCTGATTTCTTGACTAAGGAGGAGACATCTTTAGAAGGTTTGGAGCCTCTCTTTCTTGACTTTTCCATATGTGTTCTAAGGATCTACGTTCTAGCAATTAGGCTGAGACTGAAGCATCATTGATAATTAGTTGAAACTTGGAAAGGAAATTTTTGGAGCAACATTATTGAAGCCATTATGAAGTAGCTTTTGAGACATGAAAAGGGGATAATTTGCTAGCTAATGATAAGACAAACTTGGAGAAACTTTCACAAAGCTAGATTAAAAATAACTTGAGGACGACATATTAAAGACATCTTGGAAACCCTTTGAATCTGAACTTGAGGAACACATTGAAGAATTTGGAGATCCTTTGAAGATGATTGTAGACATCTTGGGGACTCTTTGAAGCTAATCTTGTAGACCACTTGAAGACATATTTGGAGCCTTATATGAGAAGATCATTTAAGACATGTTGAAGAATATATTGGAAGACTTGAAGCAACACTAAACCATATTGAAGCAGTGGGTTGGAGCCTTTTGAAGACTAGGTTAGAGCCTGCATTGATGAGAGGATTGGAGTCCTCAAGAATAACACATTGGAGCTTGGTATAGTATAGGTTGGAGTCTGGTTAAATGGAAGATTAGAGTCTTCATCTAGGGTTGGAACACTGAAGTATTATTGTACTTGATGTTTGTAAAAAATGGATTGGACTCCTCATTATTCTCATTAATAAAATACTCTTTTTTTATAAATCTTGTGTTATGTTGTTTACTAAGTGATCTTAAACTTACATAAAATAACAATTGTAAAATAAACACTGATTCACCCCCCTCTTAGTATTTCCAACATGCCCCTTGCTCTTTACAAACTTTCACCAATGGGAGGAGTCCTGGTAAGGTAACAATCACCTATAATAGATATTCTAGGGTTTTAGGTGCAAGGTTATAAAAAGAACGTCTCAAGGAATGCTTAAAAGTTGCAATATAAGGCTTTAAGGGTACTTCACACTCTATGAGAGACCTAATAATGGATTGCACAAGACCTCATTTTCTGTTAATTCTCGTGGATGGAGGTACTTCCAAGATCAAGGAAATGAGAGGAAAGGGCTTCTTATGATACAATTCACCAAGTACTAAGCTCATACAATCATCAAATAAGTCTCCAAGTTGAGGAAAAACTAGCTAGGGTTTCCCTCTTGGGGCAATGCCTAGGGAAAGAGATTGTATGGATGAAATCCAAGTGGATGCCCACCAAACTTTGAGGTAGTGTAGTTAAAACCCTTGGCTTAATTTTTAGGCTCTTGGAATCCCCCAAAACCCCCTCCTATGCAATTCACTCTAAGCCCTAGGTAGCCATCCTACCTTAAGAGGACTGAAATTTAGAGGGAAAATTATGGAGAGAAAGTAAGTTTGACCACCAAGGACTTGGATTAGTGCCTTGTCCTTTGGGTGTATGGAGTCTTAGGAAACTTAAGATGAGCTAAATTGTATCTAAGGAGGCTTAAAATTGATGCCTTAGGTACCAATTTTAAACATTTACCACTTCAATAAATAATGGAGTTCATGGAGTTCAAATATTTTCCTCCACTAGGAACATTCATTACATGCCATACAAAGAATAAGTTATGCAATACTCAACTAGAAAGAATTCCAAAATTATTTTCAACAATTAGGGCACAATTAACATTTTCTAGAAGCAACAATTCCATACATCAAACAAATTTAAGAGAAAAATTCCATCAACATTAAGCACTTACAAGGTGACATGCGATATATCCATATAAGGTCCAAGATATAGCTCCAAAGGAAAAATCAAACTAGTTCCAAATGTCAAAATGCATCCAAAAGATTCTCCAATTGCCAAAGAAACAAGTGCGAGTTCTTCTTAAGGGATTGAATCCAAGTGTGATGATGATGAGTAAATCAAATGAACTCTCATCTATTTACACATGATCTATCAAGTCTAATTTTAGCCTAGAAGCCCCTCTTAGTTGTCAAATGGAGGGAGAAACTAATTGTGATTACAAGTAAACCACATAGCCAATGTGAAATCATATAAGTTAACCCACAAGAGGGCCAAAATGTTGACATCATCACTGCACCAACCTCTTAGAGGCACGCATTGAGTTCTCCTTGTGCTAGAGTGAGTTAAGAGGGCTCCATAAATCATCTACTAGGTGTTGGCTCCTAGATATCCATGAAAATCATCAAGTGGTCCCTAGATTTGTGTTTGGGGCACAAAATGGGTATGATGGGTCTCATGGTGACATAATATCTTGAATATTCTCCATCGTTTAGGGATCGAAGAATGGTGCTATCCCTCCCTTGCCTTGGATGGTGTGACAAACCTCATTTGGGCCTCGGATTGGCTGCCAAACCATGTGTATATTGCTAATTTAGCTGGGGCATGTTAGTCCAAGTGCATCATCTCATGTATAGTATGAGACAAGGTGTAGACTACTGTGGTGTTGTAGGTGTCCATGGAGTGAAGTAATGATGCTTTGCAAGTATAGGAGTCCCATGGCTCTCAATGCTTCACCTAGAGGGTGTCATATGCTCCTCTAGTGGACTTAGGCCCCAATTAAGTTGCTCATCCCATGATGAAACCATTTTCCAATCACATATAAGTTTTAGTGCTGCATCCTCACCATTAGGTACAATAATTCATTAGTGCATGTAAGTGAACCAAGCTTATTAATCAAGGGAACATTAAGACTTCATACAGGGCTCCTCTTCCAAATTTGGGGCTTTAATCTCGTATTAGTGTTACCTCCCTCAGTAGGAGTGGTTAATAGGAAACCCTATTAGGTGTTTCCAACCCATAAGGGGAAAGAGAGGTCCCTTATACGTCTTTCATTTAATATGCGACATGTGAATGATGATGAAATTGATGGTAAAAGGGGTCTCAAAGCCAAATTCCATGGGTACAAGAATAACAATGATGAGGGATGTCCACATATTGGGTATATAGATTTTGGAAGGAGAAATCGTGGATACATGAGTTACCTTGACTGCTTTTTTTCCACCCCTTTTTATTTGCCTTTTTCCTTTTCTTGATTTTTCTTTGTATGATTGCTTGGGGCTCCAAGAAATGAGAGCATGCTGTGAATGATGTAAAACAATTATTACCCCCGTAAGGTGGGGCGTTCATCACCTGCTAGGGGATGGGACATGCATGGGTTCCTTAATAATGGGAGGGGCCCTTAGGTCCCTAGGAACCAAGGTGATGGCCATGATAAGGGGTAGAGCTCATGTTTGGATTTTTCCAACATGCTATATTAAATGTCTTGACCATCTTTTGAATTTTACTAATATTCTTTTTCTTTAGTTTCTTGCTTGCGTCCATGATATGCTTTTAACTTTATTTTAGCTACATCAACCTCTGGGGAACATTTCTAGGCCCTACCCAAATATGTGGACAAGGGGAGTGGGTGTGCTAGTGCCTTATGGACCTAGAGAATGAAAATGATGAAATAGAGCTTGTAATGTGAAGAGGGGAGTGAAACATGTGGAACGGGAAAACGAGACCACACTACTAAAATCAAGGTTTCCCAAGTAGCGCCCTTCCTAAAGCCAAGGTCTAATAGGGGAGTTCCCACGAGACTAGGATTGAGGATTAAGCCCCCAATTAAGGTGAGGGAAAAAACCATGGTCAAAGCCATTCCTTCTTCCAAGTCACCCAATATTCTATGCTCAAAATGCCCAATGAAAAACAAGCATAAGCACCTATTGTAGTGGCTGCAACACCCTCCACAATTTTGGCCTGCATCCAATTTCAGAGCCTTCCTTGGGTTTTTTCCTTAATGTTTGTAAGCACTTGGGTTCATCCCATGAGCTTGTAGTGAGTCTTTGCACCCTCCTCGCTTGACTGTTCAATAGACATCTCTTTTGCATGTTGGTCACAATGTCATGCTTGCAGCCATGTTCTGGTCATACACAAGGTCCCACTTCATGTGCACAAGTTGTATTCGCTATGTAAACCACTGTCACACTTACACAAGAAGTTGTATGCACTGTAGTGCAAGCGTCATCACGGTCATTCAACAATCTATCATAAGTGTCGCGCTTGTCACTCACACTGTCGGTCAGTCACACTGAGCATATGTTGTCTTGATGGTTTGAGGCATCTTGTCATAAAGTCATGTTGAGTGCGTTTTTGCAAGGTCACGTATGCACAAGTTCACTCGCTTTCACACTTAGTCATTTTGTTGAAGTTATGACAACCAGATCACCCTCCAACAAATGGACTTCCACCCTAGAATCGAATCGAATGACTGCCACCCAGAACAATGCAAAAGTGTCCAAAAAACCATTTCAATCTGCGCTGCTCGCAAGCACATCAACCAAGCCTCCTGCTGGTCAACTAGAGAGTTTGACCAGAATGTGACCCTGGGACTCACTCCCCTAAAAAGTTGTGCAAAATTTGCCAAGCATGCCAACTTCGCTGACTAAAGAAATTGCGTAGACAGGCCGGACAGACACTAGTGTCTATCACTCTCTTCCTCAAGAAATTGTGCAGTTTTTCCAGCTAGCCACCCAGTCAACCGACCTGTTGCTCACCTAGAAAAATTTGCATATTTCATGAGCAATCCCTCAGCTACCCAACGTCCTTCTCAGCTCAGAAACTACACAGAGGTGTTCAGTAGGCCAACTTCCTAGAAATTTTACAGTTTTTGTCACCAGCAATCTCGTAGCCCGCTGCCAGCTCCCTGAAAAATGCACATTTTTTCCCAGCAAACCTCTAGCAGCCCGCTTCCTACTCCTCGAAGGAATTGAATAGTTTTTGCTGCTAAGCTCCTCTGTTGCCTACACTGCTTCCCTCAAGAAATTGCACAGATCTGCCCTCCAGCCAAGCCAGATCCCGTAGATAGTCACTACTGATCCAGATTGCCCATCTTAGTCTCCTAGTCAATTCTGTGCAATTTTCACGGCAGTGCCCGGAGCCCACATCCCAACTTGATATATGCCTTGCGTAGTTTCATATCCTTGTCCTCTCTCTCAGTCACCTGCATTCGAAAGCGAACAAAAATGCATCATGGTATACTAGGAGGTTTATGGATTTGATGTCGTCTCGTCATGAGTGATTGCAGATACAGGTACATGGATGAGACATGACGTGATGACGAATGGGGTGAACTAGGAGAGCACATGCAAGGAGATTTGTTCGCAAACGGATGAACGAACAATGCATGCGAGGAGATTTTTTTGTGAATGGATGAGCATGTGAAGCATGCCAAAGTACAAGCAAAGGAGCAATGTGCACATGCGACATCAAGCGAGCACCAAGACCATAGAAGTCTCCGCACACCTTGCCATGTGGAGGTGAAGCTATGATACACCAAGAGCATATCCATCACTCAACAACATTACATTTCGACATGCACACCAACAATGACATGAACATACCAGCACTGTCGTGTCATGAGTCATGTCGGCCACATCACCACTATGGGCCATACTGTCGTAAATTAATGTAATGTAACGTGGAAGTCCAAGAGACCCACATGTCATATGAAGAGTCATGTAAAGCTAAAGAGTCAAATAAGTCAAACAGTCATGAGGGAAGTCGAACAGTCACAAGGGCCAGTTTCACCCTTGGCTATAAATACCCCCTCATTTGTACATGCAAAGGAATTTTCATCTAGGCTCCTCTCACATAGCCTTGAGAGTATGTAGTCTTTTTTTTGAGGAGAGAGTAGTGGCTCCAATGCCCCTTTTACGGGGTTAGTGATGTATGGTGTACCAATGTGTCTTGGAACTTTCGCTTAATTCAGAAGCCTGATAACATGCCAACACTTTTTCACACATGTATTGTAATTATTTGTAAGACTAATATTGGAACACTTGTAATGCATGTTGCTTTGACCTATGTTAAAACATTTGAACTCTTTCAATTGTTCTAATACACATGTTTATGAAAATATGTTGTATAAGTTGTTAACACTGTCCTGTCTGCGTGGGTTGCCTCACCAGACATCAGACATAACCTTTCCCATAAACTTGTTATAACAACTGTCACACGCACGCGAACTACTCCGTTGAGTGTTGTATGTGCTATCCCTTCTTGTGTGTGTGACTTCCGCATCCGTGTGGACTGCTCTGCCAGAAGCTGCCCATGTCCTGTGGTTTTGTGAGTCTCTGACAAAGTTGGGACTCTTCCCATTGAACTCAAGACTCACTTCCATACTCTTTTTATGCGATGAAATAACCTTGACACAAGTAACACTAACACTCACCAGACACGCGAACCTCGAAGACAAAGAAGACCACTCTCATGTGCTGACAAGCAAGAGCTAAGGAAAACATTTAAGATAATGGAAACCAAGCCATCATACTAGATGGAACTACACCAAATGGTGTGAGGTCTAGTTGGGACTTCATACCGAGGAGATCCCATGAATGTTGGCGGGTCCAACATCGTCAACATTTCTGGTGCTAGAAGGAGGGCTGCCAATTGTTTATGGTTGAATGTCCTCTCACTCCCACTCATCAATCATTTGGTCAAGGTAGTAACTCTCACTCCCTATGACCTACGTGTGATTCTAAAGTTGGTTACTCCTCACCTCCCAGATGTGAACAAGAAATTTCGCATCAGCACCTCGACTAAGTCTGTCCCATCAGTTTTCAGTTCGCGGAAGTAGTCGAATTGATCCCAGGAATACAACATCTTCCATATGCATCAAGAAGGCCAAAAACCACTCCCATAGGGGTTGTTGTATCATCAGTGGAAGAAGAAGTTCTTTCCACACTCAAAGGTCTGGCAGAAGTTGTTGAGAACGGAGAGGAACATCTAGTCTTCCAACAGGGAGAACAAGACACCCTCATGATATTGGGCTCAGATTCTAGTACAGGAGGCGGAGGAGAAGGAAACGAAGGAGGCGAAGGTGGAAACGAGACAACAAACTCGAAGCCGGAAATATCAGATTCTGAAGAAAAGGAGGAGGAAAAAGAAGAAGAAGACATGTTTGACCAAAATCTTGGATGGATGACTCAGGGACCATTGGCTCTCCTGGGTGCTTTGCATAATATGCCAAAGCATTCAGAGAGAATGCTCATGAAGTATGAACTTGACAGAGCAGTGAAGGTAGAAGATCATTTTGAAAACTTCTACTTACAATTGTAGACACTTGAGGCACGATACGATGACGTTGCATGCAAACTGTTCCCATGTACCTTGGATGGTCGCACAACAGTATGGTATCACAACCTTCCTGTCAACTCCATCCATAACTAGGGTACGTTCTGTTATCACTCAGGTTGTTCCCAAAAGTTGTAAGAAAGGGAATATGACTGAGGTAAACACTGACCAATCTTTCAAACATAGATTCTAGCCAATCTGCATCTAGAGAGGGCTCTCTCTTTATGATTTAACTTTGTTTTGAAAGCTATTAGGCTAGTTATGATGTTCAGGGGTTTTGTTTGATTTTTTGGATGGTGAGATTCAATAGAGCAGAGGCGGAAGTCTAAGTAATTCAGTCCATTGGGCAAATGGAGTCAATGAGGAGGGCTTTCTGGATTTTGTTTCTTGACAGAGGATGGTTTCGCAGCGCAAGGTAGTCGAACAGGGAGCAAACAAAGATTTGTATTGGATGGGATGGGCTTAAAATGGCTGAAGGGTAGTCAAGAATCCTTCAGCATATTTAAAGAGGGGAAGTGGATGATTACTACTAAGGAGCAGTTAAGAATTCCCTAACAAACAATCAAGATGATAGAATTAGGAAATAAGAGCAATGAAGAGTTACACTGTTTATTCTAATCCTGAAGAAAACACAGAGAATGATAATGAATGAAACAAAGAGTGCAGTCAAGCAAATTATAAATTAATCTTTATCATCATCATTTAGATTTTGAAATAGAGGTGATATAAGAAACTGAAAAATTTACAAAACAGAAGATATAGGGGACTTATTGGTCCACTGGCTGATTCAATAATTCTGTGACAAGTCCATCTTCTTCAATTCTACATCCAGTGAGTCCAGCAATAGTTGATTCCAAAAGCTTTTGTATTCCAAATTTTCAGTATTACAACAAAGTCTAAGAATGGGTCACCAACCCCAAATACTTCGAATGGGGGGGTACTTATACAAAATATCTCAAGGAGATAATATCTAGTGATGATTCATCATTTTTTACAAAAGATAGAGACAAATAGTCTTGATAACAGGGAAAACATAACTGATGCTGTGCTGGCTACTCCGTCCTGTCAGATGTGCCAGAGGTAGACTTTGTAAGTTGGTCTACAGTTGTCTTCCTCTGATACTCTGTGTTGTCTACTCCCTTTCAGTCGGATATTTGAATTTGATTTGATACGCTTTTATCCGGCTGATCCTCATTTATTTCTGTTCTCCGCATTATGGTAGATGGCCCAAAATTTTCCTTTTACCAAAGATACCAAAGATACCAAAGATAAGTTTATGGAATTTCTAACATACTTTGCCACCACTTCGGTTTTGGTAGTTTATGTCTCTGTATCTTTCTTAAAGTTTCACCAGTCCCTGTGTACTTGAAGAAATTGGGCTGGATGGTGAATAGATGTTTCACTTCATGCTCAATATAGAATAAATTTTCTAAGTTTTCGTAGAGGGCTTGGCCAGATGGGAGTGCCTTCTCTCCTGCAATACTTGATGATGCAGTAATTTGATCAGTAACATATTTATTCAATTTATGTGTATAGTCTACGTGTCTCATTAGGTGGTAATTACTTCCTAAAGGACTTGGTAAACCTTTATTATGCAAAACTGTGAACTTTTCTGTGAAGGAGTTGATCTCCACCTGCATGTCCTGGCATCTCCTTTCCAAATTTTGCATCAGATTTCTCTTGGTTAGAACTCTCTTTATTTCCAGTATGGTGCCTATCTTGTCTGTGATTTCCAGCTCTTGCAGTTCTTCACTGGTCTTGGTGTTCAAAAAATGTATTAGCTAGTTAGCTTGTTCAGGCATCTGTCCCAATAAATCTCTTGTCTTTTGAATCTCCACTTGGGCTGCTCCTATTAAATCAATCTGTTCATAAATGACTTGGATAGATCTCCATATACTACTAAGGGATTGATTGATGTTGGACCACAAAATACCTTTGATTTCTACCAGAGGTTTATCTAGAGAAAGATCATTTTCTAATGCTCTCACCTTGTTCCCTAATGCTTTAACCTCCCTTTTTTTCTCTGCCACACTTATCTTGGATTTGTCATAACTTTTTTCTACCTTTTCCAATTGTTCCTTGACCTGTTTCAATTCTGACACTTGGAGTTTTAATTCCTCCATGGCTTTTATCAATTCCTCTATGGTCATGCTAGTACTACTGCCTGGTGTTGTTGTTGTACTTGTGATTATTTTTGTTGTGGTTGCTAGAACAGTGGGAGGCAATGTTGTTACAAGTGTGGAGGGGGTAGTAGTGACTGCAGGGATTACTTCAGGTGGCTGGGAGGTTGACTCTCCCTTCTTTTCTTTTAGAGCTTTCTCGAGTGCCTACTTTGTATCAGTTAACCTTTCATTGAGTTTCATGAGCAGGTGCATCATTTCCTCTTCGGATTTCTACTGTACAACTTCCGTGGTCTGTGGATGCATGGAAGGAGGGAGTTTAAGCTGCCTCCTCAGGGTAGCAATATCTTCCTCTTTCTTCTTCATTAATGCCTTTATGCCCTTAGCATATTTGGGATCATGTCCCAGTTCAATGATAATCTCCTCCAAAGATTTTATCTTGTTGTCCTTGGCTAGAGAAGAGGCTTTCTCCAAATCTTGTTGAGTAGAGGTGTTCTAACATAGCTTTATCAGCTAGTGTGGAGTACACCATCTCTCCAATCTGTTTATGCAGCTCAATCTAGTCCATAGGATGAATGTCCTTGGCTATGACCTCCATATTTGTCTTGATGTAATCAGCTGCTAATTGTGGTTTCCGCACCTTGGGCTTAAAATAACTCATGATCATCTTGCCCTCTTTAATGTCATAGGCTGACATTAATCTTTGCTGGTTTGTGGGGGCCATCTTAAGATACTGGTTGTAAATTTGCAGCCTTAGTGGGTCGTTTCTAGCCTTTATCTCCGTGAATGTCCTTTTGATGCCGGAGGCCTATTTGCTTTGTGGCCTAGTGGATGAAATTTCCACACTATGCTGCCGTTCTAGCTCCTGCCTGTGTGAGCTAGTTGATGTTTCCACCACTGGGAAAGTCTGCTGGCTGACTACCCTTTCACCTCTTAGACTGTCTGTTGTTTCTTCAAATATTTCCTCTTCTGACATAGGATTGAGTCTTTGCCTTTTTTCCCTTGGTTGTTCTACAAGATCACTGATAGTTGTGGTGTCTTCCCTGTCTCTCTTCTTGTCTCTTTCCTCATTTAGAGGAGTCTGCAATGTAGGAATCTCTGCTGCTTTGGTTTGGACTGGAGGAGTTTTCCCCTGTTGATCAGTCATTGTTGGCTGCTCTGTGTATGCCACTTCCTTACCCTTGGAAGACCCTATAAATAGTGTGCTGGTTTCTTGTACAGGCTGCTGAGAAGTTCCAGCAGAGGATGTAATAACTCCTGTTTGTTGAGGTAGCTTGAAAGATACCCGTCCAAAAGAGTTCAGGTCAAGGGTTTTTTCAAGGTCTTTCATAGCTCTTTCCATCTTTTCTTGCTCACTAATTTCTTCTATTAATGTACCCTCTACCCAATCATCCTGATTAGCAAACTGTTTAATTTCGGGGATCTTATGATGTACATAAACTGACAGCCTGTTTCTTACTTTTCTGTCACTTGTAAAGCTATTTGGGTCATATGGCATCCACCAAAAACTCATCTTCAATTTAAGTTGGTCCCCTAATATCTTTTCAGCATCTTCCCATGCCTCCCTCTTATGGATGACAAAAGGGCCTAACTGGTTTTTTATTCTCAGCTGAGCCTTTTTCTTTGCACTACAAAAGTGGGTTAAATCTGCATTGATAAGCTGCCTGAAATACTCCAGTGAAAATAGTCTCATGGGCACATATCTAGGCAATTTAAAAGTACACAATTCACATCCATAGATTATGATTTCCGTATGATTTTGGTAGATGTACCAATCACCTATCTTGTAATGTCTAGAAAGCTATAAAATCTTCTTTATATCACCAGAGAGCCTAGGAGGAGGAGCTCCTATCAATAGAGTGGAGGTTGGATGTACAAATAAGTCAATGAATTCACAATAAGTATAAGGGGATTCACAGACATTGTGGAAGACTGAGGTCCAAAAGATCACAGACCTCCGCTCTCCTTTGGAATCCAATTCCCTGATGGGAAAGGAAAAGCTGTCTGGCTTATAATATAGCAGAAGGTGGTATATGAATGAGGTGTACTTGAAAACTCCTTCTCTGTCTAGATTTATGAACTGATCATGGATCTTGTTTGCAATAAAAGTGGCATAGTCATACTTGACAGCAGGGGGTTGTCCTGGAGTAAATATTGACAATAGAACTAAGGTGGTCTCATTAACAAATTCACTGGTCTTAAATCCCAAGATGAAGGATATCATATCAATTATGAGTTTTCCTATTTCAGTGAACTAGACATGAAAATATGGAGGTGGGCCTTGGGGCCGACAATCAGGTTTCATGAACATTTGAGCAATACGGGTTATTTCTGAATTGGGCAATTGAGAGCCTTGCTCAAGCAAAAATCCCATGGAAAGAGGAGCCAGAGGTTGAGTGGGTTTAAACTATAACATCTCATTGATGGATTTAACAATTATGTAAAAGAGAACAGTTTGCAATGGGTCATAACTGCTTTACTGACAATGTCATAGTTGGCACAACATTGGTGAATAATATCTAGGAAAACATTGACTGAGGGAAGGTAATACCTGGGAAGATTAGATTTCCATATTCCATAGATATCAGAGTTGCTTAGATAACTATTCCTAATTCGGCAAAATTCCTGGAGATGGTTCATGTCACCAAATAACTCTTTTATTTGAAAATCTCTGTCAGCCAAGGGTAAATAATCCAGGTCTTTATGAGGTGCATTGAGGGGTGCGACGTTCAGGGCTACGGGAGCTTCTATGTTTGGTTCTTATGGTTTCAAACTGGAATTCAGGATTCTGTGGAAACAATGGGCTAAACAATAGTTCTGGTGTCTTTGTATGGTAGTTAAGGACTGTTTTTATCTTGAATTTGGCTTTTTTAGGTAAAATCTCCAGAGGAAAATTGAAATTACAAGGTAACTGGTCGAATGGGTAAATACCTGGCTCAAGGAGATGAATTGTGCAATTGCAAGTTGAAAAGAGTGATGGAAGAGTGCGTCACTTTGGCTTCTCTGGAAGGGTGGCACACTGTACTCTCGTGTAATCACCCGGACGTAATTTGCATGGAAGACTGCTCGTAGAGAAAAATGGCGAAAATGACATTTTATCGTGGTTTTAACAAAATTTGGCTTTGGTGGGGCTTTTGGCATTTATTGCATGGCTGACGTCACGACGATGGGACATTTTGTCATAAAGTAGAGGGTGGTAAGCGGTTTCCTCCCGCACCATTTTTAGGGTCGGGCGATTTCGGGCGGGGAGGTAGCGATCACAGTGGGAGCACGACACGTGGCAAGGGTACGGGAGCAATACCGCCGGCTCCCTAGGACTTAACGTGCGGCCGATGGGGGGGTCACGATATGAGCGTGGGCCATTGGATGAGCAGGCCCAGATCTGACAGCTGACGGGCGTCGAAGATGGCGGAGGGTTGAGGAGTGGGCCGGAGTTCAATTAACAATGTTTTTTAATAGTATCGGGCGCCATGTTATTGGTTCAGGGTTTGGTTATAATTAACCCAGGTGGTCAATTATCCCATGTTTTGTGTGGTGGGAAGGCAATAAAAGGTTCCACATGGACCATTAATTCCTGCTTTATACGGTGCTATGGTCGTATTTCGACCAAGGATGGAATATTAATGTTTTTGGGGTTTTCAACATATATTTATATAATACGAGATGGGAATGAATTTATAAGGATTTAAATAATATATGTTAAAAGTTAATATGAATTTTGAAATGAAACTGAAAGCGCTAAGTTAAACTTAGGCTTTAAAGAGAAAATGGGTTTTTGTGATATTTGTATAATTTCCTAAGTAAAAGGGGTTTTGCTTAGGCCTTTTATGAAATGATATGAGTGGATTGGTGATATTAAGCAGATCTTAATATCTATGGGGAAATTAGTAAATGATTTGGGGAAAAGAAAGAAGGGGAGTTAGTCATGAGACTCTGCCTTGCTTGAGCTGTGTCAAAGTATTTGCTTTGCACTTGTGATGGGACTGAAAGTTAACATATTTACCCAATACTGTCACAAGTCACATTCTGCAACACCATTCTGCCTATCTAGCTTACTTTTCCTAGCATTTTTCTTCTTCTTACTTTGGGTGCATTTGAACTGGCAAACCTTTATCATCTTCTTTTCTTTTCTTGGCAATCCTACCTAAGTCTACACTTATAACCTCCCATGGCTCAGATTTAACTATTGAGCTCCTTTGCTTCTCTACCTATCTGCCAAGATTGAACAGTTTGGATAGATTCTATTGTCTATCTCTAAAAACAAGTAAATTCATACATGAACTAGCCAAGATTGAGTTGTTTGGCCATTCGTCAATGGTGGCATAATTCGACAAGCTGCACACCATCAGATTATTGCAAAAATAGAATAGTAGTGGCATTTTGGACTTGCACACTTTCCTGGCCTATTTTGTTTGGGGTTCATTTTTTTATTTTTTTTTACCATTTCATTCTTTTTTCCTTTTGATTTTTCTTTTAGGGCATACCCTCTTTACATTTTTTTAAAAATTTTGATTTCTTGAGAATATGGAAAACATTTACAACCAGGGAAGGTATGAACATATTACAGATCTCAACAATGTCAATCATGAAATATGACACCTATTGATCTAGGACCATAACAGTGGCTCCACTTGGGGATGGGTTTCCCTGGTGGAAATTCAAGAACAACAGGTTAGATAGCCTTTTCCATAACTTTGACTGTGCTCTGAAATTTCCTTCTACTGGTTGCTTTATTATATGTATGACAGTTATAGTTGTGAAGCTTAGGGCCTTCTCTTCGGACTTCAACTTCAACGATTTACTATGCAATACAAACCAAAATATTACTAGGGATATAGTATATACATGTTAAGGCAAGAATGATTCAAACAATTGGATCAAAGTAGTGTTTCAGCATCCGACCATTAACCGACGCTTCTTCTGTCTCGGTGCCATCCAGGTTCTTCAAAAAGTAAGTATTGTTCCCTTGTAAAGCCTGGATGATAAAAGGTTCCTGCCATAGGAAGTCAAACTTCCCATGCTTTCCCTTATCTTCTCTCCTTGAATCCCATTTTAAAACTTTGTCTCCAATATAGAAATCTTTTGCCTTAGTCCTCATATCAAATATCTTCTTGAGCTTTTCTTGTAACACTTGAAATCTCTGGTATACCACTTCTTTGGTCTGCTGCAAATGGATGGTCTGATTTATTCTTCTTTGAATGTCATTGGGTTCCACCTGAGCTTCTTACAGCAACTTCATTACAGGTACTCCTAGAGATGAAGGAAATATAGCCTCCATGCCATAAACCAATTCATAGGGGTTTGTTCTAATGGATCTTTTTGTAGTTAATCTGTCAGCCCATAGTGCATTTGTAAGTGTCTTGTGCCAGTTTTTCTTGTTTTCTTCCAACATTTTCTTAATAATATTGATTAGGATTTTATTGGAAGACTCAACTAAACCATTACCTTGAGGGTAATAGGCTGTGGAATGGCCTAAAATGATATGGTATTTATGACAGAAACTTATCATTTTCTTGGATTTGAAAGCAACAACATTGTCGGTTATGATCGTTTTAGGACAACCAAATCGGGACAGTATGTTTGTTTCTAAGAATCCTATAATTATTGTATCATTGGCTTGTCTGGTAGGGATAACTTCTATCCACTTGGTGAAATAATTTGTGGCAGTGAGGATCCATTTATGCTGGCCAGAAGAGGAAGTATGGATCTCTCCAATGAAGTCTAAACCCCATTGTTGGAAAGGATTTTCTGTGGAAACGGGTTTAAGGGGTAAAGGTAAAAGTTTCCTCTTGCCTTCAAAAATTTGACATTTATGGCAAGAAGTGACAAATTTCTTCACATCAGCAAATAGGGTGGGCCAATAAAATCCAACCCTTAGGATTTTATCTGCAGTTGATTTCCAATAAAGATGTCCACTACAATCCCCTGCATGAAATTCTTTGAGCACTTTGTTAGCTTCATCCTGTATTAAGCAATTCAATAGAATACCTTCATGATTTTTCCAAAATAAAGCATTATCTAAAATACAAAATTTTGAAGCTTTCATTTTTAAAAACCTTTTCTTTGTTCTGGATAACCCTGGAGGAGCTTGCAGGTTTAATAATACATGAATTATCAGCATACCAAGGTGATTTTAAGAAGGCTTGATTGATCTATGGAGTCGTCATCTCCTGTTCATTATCCAATTCATTGATATTAAGGGCTTGAAAGTTTATTTTAGTCATGAGTTTAGCTAATCCCTGTCCTTTTATAAGTTTTGTGGGTTTTATTTCAATGTCATACTCCAAAATATTAGCTATACATTTGCCTCGTTTGCCTTCAATTCCCTCCTGAGTTAGGATGTCTTTGACCACAACACTTGGTACATAAGCTATTACATGGGAGTACAATATGTAAACTCTGAAGTCTTTAATAGCTTTCACAAGCGCATAAGCCTGTTTTTTCATGATTTGGTATTTTAGCGGTGCATCTCTAAGTGCTTTACTGAAAAAGGCTATAGGTTTTTCACATCCTTGATTATTGTTTTGTAGTAAAATAGCAGCAATGGTGTGTTCTGATGCAAATGAAAATATCATGAAGTCTCCATCAAACTGTGGACTTGTAAGGATTGGTGTTTTAGTCAAAGCCATTTTAATTTCTTCAAATGCTTGTTTGGCTTCTACTGTCCATTTAACCTTGGAATCCTTTTTTAACATGTTGTTCAGCAATCTGATTAATTTAGCCAAATTAGGTATGAATCTTCTTAAAAAATTGATCTTCCCTAGGAAAACTTGAAGTTCTTTGACATTTCTGGGGTGAGGTACTTGCAGAATGGCTTGTATTCTATCAAGATCAATTCTAATGGCATCTTTGGAGATGATGTGGCCTAACAGTTTTCCTTCTTCTAGACCAAACAACCATTTCTTAAGGTTTAATGAGATGCCATATTTTTTGCATTTTAGAAACATTTGTCCCAAATGATCTAGATGTTACTGATCTGATTTGGAAAATACAGTAAGGTCATCTAGATATATGACTACAAAGTTGTGAATTTCCTTTGCAAAAGCTATGTCCATTGCTCATTGAAAGGTTGCCCCAACATTCTTAAGTCCAAATGGCATTTTGACATACTTGAAAGTTCCCCATGGTGTTGTAAAAGCAGTTTTTTCCTGGTCATCATGATGGACAAGGATCTGGTTAAAGCCTAAGAACCCATCCAAAAGTGAAATCCTAGAGGCACCTACTACCCTTTGTAAAATGTGGTCCATCTTGGGCAATGGGTAATTGTCTTTCAAATAAACCTTATTCACATTCCTTAAATCAACACACAACCTGATTTCCCCTGTTTTCTTCCTAGTGGGTACTAAATTAGACACCCACTCTGAAAACCTGATAGGAGTAATTATTCCTACTTCATACATCCGTTTGATTTCTTTTTCAATTAGTGGAAGTAGTATAGGGTTAATTCTTTTGAGTTTTTGTTTGAATGGTTTTTGATCTTCTTTGAGGGGTATTGTGTGTTGAATTACAGAGGTGTCATAAGATTTGAGATCTTCATAGCTCTAAGCAAAAACATCTTGGAATTCTTTGAACAGTTCAACATATTTAAGCT
The DNA here is from genome assembly GCA_000404065.3 of Pinus taeda. Lineage (NCBI taxonomy): Eukaryota > Viridiplantae > Streptophyta > Pinopsida > Pinales > Pinaceae > Pinus > Pinus taeda. Next base: position 66,838 of record APFE030628780.1, read on the forward strand.
TTTGATCAGGGGTCAAAGTTTTGGACACTTTTATCATTTTTGGATTTTCCTCAGTCCCTATGTTACAGTCTTCAATGTCTGCTTTTAGAGGCTACATTTTGGGTTTCCTTGGGATATCAGTAGAATCAAAGAAATATTCCAATGGAGTTAATCCTTTAGGAAAATGATTATCTTTTAAATCAATAACTTTAGATTCTTCTTCAATGATCTCATCAATCTCTATTTCTTTCAGATCTTGCTTTTCTTTACTGGTAAATTTTGTTAGATGAAGCATTTGATTTGCACTCTCTGATGAAATGCCTGTTTCTATTTTCTCTTTTTGCTCATACCCACTAACTGTTATATACCTAGGGGGGATAATATGGGGTACCAAGGGAGGTACCCAAGGTAATAATGTAATGGGCTCATGGTATTAGTGGATGGTATGAGGGAACCATGGTAATGATCCATGGTATTGCATGTATGAGGCCTATATAGAGGCTAGAGACTCCACATGGAGGAGGGGAAGGAATAGTCAAGGATTATTGTATGAACAAGCATATGGCTTGTGGAGTGTTCTCCTTCCTTAAGGAGTGAATGTATGGTGTTGCCCTACCACAAGGGTTTGATAATAAAGAAACATTTATATCTATTTTGATCTTGTTATTATTGGGTATATTTGTTATTTCTCATATATTCCGGGGTAGATCTATAACAAGTGGTATCAGAGCACTTTATTGGGCCAAAGTGGAGATTTTTTTTTTTTTTTTTTTTTTTTTTTTGTAGGATTTCGGGGGCGGCGAGTTTGCAGATCAGATCTGTACATTTTGGTGCAAGATCTACAAAATCTAATTGTAGATCTGGATTCTATGTGAAAAAATACCCGATTTCAAAAAAAAATCAGTCGAATCGGAGTCTGGATGAAGGAGATATCGCTGATCTAAAAATCAGTAGGGTTGTAGACAATTTTTTAGGGCAGCGATTTTGCGGCGCTGATCTGGACGTCCTGGTGCAACATCTGCAAAATATAATTGTAGATCTGGATTCTTTGTGGAAAAATACCCAATTTCAAAAAAAATATCAGTTGAATCGGAGTCCGGATGAGGGAGATATCGCTGATTTAAAATCAGCTCTTTTTTCATAAATTTTGGGTGACAGCGGGAGAGTAGCAGCGCAGATCTGAAATTCCAATGCCTGAATCAAGATTTCTATCACATGGGTAGATGCAGAATGATTGTTCCATTTATAAAAATAGGTCATAATAGGGATTTTGAGCAATATTGACTAAACTGTAACAATTTCAAATTTTAGCCAAGTAAGTGAATTTTTTCCAAACCTTCATGGCTTCTAGAAAGGAATTTTTTACAAGAAATGATAATGGTACTACTATTAAGAATACATACAGAGATACAAGTCCACATTTCTGACACTTTAGAAGATTTCAATGGGGCTTAATATAAGAGATGAGGCTCAAAAATGGTGGAATTCACTTGACCACAAGCAGTTGACCAAACTTTCAGATGAAGAATTTGAAAAATTACTTTTAGACAGATGGTCTCATGCCAGAAAACAAGATAAGGAGAAACATGTGGGTCTATTTCCTACTGGTATATCCTTCTTACAAGTTCATGGATTGATTCAAAAAGAGAAGATCATTATTTCTATAAATCCTAGTTGCAAGCATAATTTCATCCATGTTAATTTGGCAAAAAAATTGCAAGTTCCTGCAAAAACATTGAAAACACACAGGTGGAGGATGAGGATATTCAAGTGTATAAGGATTTGAAAATTTCTATGGATAAGTATGTGTTGCATTGTGATTTTTATACTTCAGAGATGGATAATATGGATGTTGTTTTGGAATACCCTTGGATGGAATCAGTAGGTACTATCAATATTAATGTACAGAAGAAATTCCTGAAGCTCTGGTATAAAAAGAAGAAAATTACATTACAGGATATTTCCATTAATAAGCAGGTAGAGTCCAAGGAGGTTG
>APFE030628780.1:68924-122388 GCA_000404065.3 Pinus taeda
CACAACAGGCACCACAGCAGGGTGAATTAAAGAAAAAGACACCGTGGGTTAAAACTTCAACATATCATCACCCACATCACCCCGCAAGACAACCATCAAGATGGAAACCAAGTAGTCACAACCCCTGTATGACGGATCGTGAGGAGAGAAGATCCACCTACTACACATCAACACAAAAGAACTGCCATGGTCAACTTCCATATCAAGCAAGCGAGGCACCAACGAGATTGAGGGTTCACCTTTCTCTTGGATGGCTAGATGCACGTGCATGGTACCAGTGGACTACTCTTTTGAGTAGATCTTATTATTTGTGTTCTTCCATGTTTCGGGGACGAAACATGCTTAGGGGGGTGGAATGTTATATACCTAGGGGGGATAATATGGGGTACCAAGGGAGGTACCCAAGGTCATAATGTAATAATGGGATGGGCCATAGTAATAAATAAGGTGGTTAACCCATATCATGTAAGGGACCACAAGTAGTTAGTAATAATGCAATGGGCCCATTGTATTAGTCGATGGTATGAGGGAACCATGGTAATGATCCATGATATTGTATGTATGAGGCCTATATAGAGGCTAGAGACTCCACATGGAGAAATCAAGAAATATAGCCAAGGATTATTGTATGAACAAGCATATGGCTTGTGGAGTGTTCTCCTTCCTTAAAGAGTGAATGTATGGTGTTTCCCTACCATAAGGGTTTGATAATAAAGAAGCATTTATATCTATTTTGATCTTGTTATTATTGGGCATATTTGTTATTTCTCATAATATGGGTACCAAGGGAGGTACCCAAGGTAATAATGTAATGGGCCCATAGTATTAGTGGATGGTATGAGGGAACCATGGTAATGATCCATGGTATTGCATGTATGAGGCCTATATAGAGGCTAGAGACTCCACATGGAGGAGGGGAAGGAATAGTCAAGGATTATTGTATGTACAAGCATATGGCTTGTGGAGTGTTCTTTTACCTTAAGGAGTGAATGTATGGTGTTTCCCTACCTTAAGGGTTTGATAATAAAGAAGCATTTCTATCTTATTTCTTGGGTTTATTTCTATTATCTTATATTTTCATATCAGAGTCATAACAAGTGGTATCAGAGCACTTTCTTGGGCAAAAAATTGGAGAATTTTTTCTATTTGGGGGCAGCGAGTTTGAAGATCAGATCTGTGTGTTTTGGTGCAAGATCTGTAAAATATAATTGCAGATCTAGATTCTTTGTGAAAAATACCCGATTTAAAAAAAAAATTTGGTCGAATCGGAGTCCGAATGAAGGAGATATCACTGATTTAAAAATCAGTGGGGTTGTAGACAATTTTTCGGGGCAGCGAAATTGCGGTGCAGATCTAGACATATTAGTGCAAGATCTGCAAAATCTAATTGTAAATCTGGATCCTATGTGAAAAAATACCCTATTTCAAAAAAAAAATGGGTCGAATCGGAGTCCGGATGAAGGAGATATCGCTGATCTAAAAATCAATGGAGTTGCAGACAATTTTTCAGGGCGGCGAGTTTTCGGCATAGATCTGGATGTCCTGGTGCAATATCTACAAAATATAATTGTAGATTTGGATCCTATGTGAAAAGATACCCCATTTAAAAAAAAAAAATCTGTTGAATCAGAGTCCGGATGAGGGAGATATCGCTGATTTAAAATCAACTCTTTTTACAGAAATTTTGGGGACGACGGGAGAGTTGCAGCGCAGTTCTGAAATTCTAGTGCCTGGATCAGAATTTCTATCACATGGGCAGATGTAGAATGGTTGTTCCATTTCCAAAAACAGGTCATAATAGGGATTTTGAGCAATATTGACTAAACTGTGATAATTTCAAAATTTCGCCAAGTAAGTAAATTTTTTCAAAACCCTCTTCATGGCTTTTATAAGAAAAGATAATGGTCCTACTATTGAAGAATACATAAAAAAACACAAGTCATTATGGGCACATAATTGGAGAAATTTTGTAGTGTTTAATTTTTAAGATGAGACAGCCGCATGGTGGAGATTACTTAACCAAAAGAAGTGTTCCAACCAGCCCGATGAAAAATTTGAAAAATTACTTTTAGACAGATGGTCTCATGCCAGAAAACAAGATAAGGAGAAACATGTGGAGCTATTTCCTACTGGTATATCCTTATTACAGGTTCATGGATTGATTCAAAAGGAGAAGATCGTTGTTTCTATAAATCCTAGTTGCAAGCATAATTTTATCAATGTTAACTTGGCAAAAAAATTGCAAATTCCTGCGAAACACATTGAAAATACACAGGTTGATGATGAGGATATTCAAATTTATAAGGATTTGAAGCTTTCTATGGATAAGTATGTGTTGCATGGTGATTTTTATACTTCAGAGATGGATAATATGGATATTGTTTTGGGATATCCTTGGATGGAATCTGCGGGTATTATCAATATTAATGTGCAGAAGAAATTCTTGAAGCTCTGGTATAAAAAGAAGAAAATTACATTACAAGATATTTCCATTAATAAACAGGTAGAGTCCAAGGAGACTGAAGGAGAAGATGTTCTAGGGTATGACATATTAGATGATGAGCCAGTGATGATAGACAATCAAACACAAACAGAGGCTGAAGCAGAAAAGGTTACAGGTGCTGATACATCAGAGGAGGTCTCAGTGGTTGAAGTCATATTGGAAAAGAAGACACCACAATAGGCACCACAGCAGGGTGAATTAAAGAAAAAGACACCGTGGGTTAAAACTTCAACATATCATCACCTACATCACCCCGCAAGAAAACAACCAACAAGATGGCAACCAATTAGCCACAAGGACAACAACCCCCATATGACGGATGGCGAGGAGCGAAGCTCCACCTACTACACATCAACACAGAAGAGCTGCCATGGTCAACTTCCATCTCAAGCGAGCGAGGCACCAGCGAGAGCAAGGGTTCACCTTTCTCTTGGATGGCTAGATGCACGGGCATGGTACCAGTGGACTACTCTTTTGAGTAGATCTTATTATTTGTGTCTTCCCATGTTTCGGGGACGAAACATGCTAAGGGGGGTGGAATGTTATATACCTAGGGGGGTAATATGGGGTACCACATATTGGAAAAGAAGACACCACAATAGGCACCTCACCAGGGTGAATTAAAGAAAAAGACACCGTGGGTTAAAACTTCAACATATCATCACGCACATCACCCCGCAAGAAAACAACCAACAAGATGGCAACCTATTAGCCACAAGGACAACAACCCCCGTATGATGGATAACAAGGAGCGAAGATCCACCTACTACACATCAACACAGAAGAACTGCCATGGTCAACTTCCATATCAAGCGAGCGAGGCACCAGCAAGATCGAGGGTTCACCTTTCTCTTGGATGGCTAGATGCACAGGCATGGTACCAGTGGACTACTCTTTTGAGTAGATCTTATTATTTGTGTTCTTCCCATGTTTCGAGGACGAAACATGCTAAGGGTGGTGGAATGTTATATACCTAGGGGGGGTAATATGGGGTACCGAGGGAGGTACCCAAGGTAATAATGTAATAATGGGATGGGCCATAGTAATAAATAAGGTGGTTAACCCATGTCATGTAAGGGACCACAAGTAGTTAATAATAATGTAAGGGGCCCATGGTATTAGTTGATGGTATGAGGAAACCATGGTAATGATGCATGGTATTGTATGTATGAGGCCTATATAGAGGCTAGAGACTCCACATGGAGAGATATGAAGAGAAATATTCTTGTATGAACAGGCATATGGCTTGTGGAGTGTTCTCCTTCCTTAAGGAGTGAATGTATGGTGTTGCCCTACCTTAAGGGTTGATATCAATAAAAAATCATTTCATATTATTTCTGGGTTTATTTGCATTATCTTATATTTTCATATCAGATCTATATATTTCCGGGTTAGAGCTACAACACACACTGCCTTGCAGCTAGCCATATTGTTGAGTATGTTGTCATTGATGTCAAAGCAGGTGCATGATATCATCATTGATGTCCTTGGTATGTAGGCATGCTTGGATGAGATGATGCAATGATGAAACCCTAGCTCTAGGGTTTGGAGCCCTTGGAAGATGATAATACCCCACACTTGTTAAAGGTCTTGAAGCATCAAACCAATGGATTTGCTTTGGAGACCATCATCACCATATTCTCTTTGTCAAGACGATTTTGACGATATGTGGAGTGCTTTGTAGGTCTTCACTGTTTGAGAGATATGCTTGTTCAAAGATGATGCACCCAACTTGTGGGCAAAATCCCTAAAGGGCGATGATGTAGCAATCAAGTAATGTTATGGCAAAAGGTGTTGTGGAGGATTTCAAAATCTATTAATAAGAAGGTTTCAAAATTTATTTGCGAATTAAATAAGAAGGTTGTTGGTGATGTGAAGGATCTCATTTTAAAATTAGCCTACTAATCGACCTCATTAAAAAGAGGGTCCTTTGGTTGCCTCATTTAAATTTAAATTTTAGACTCCCTCCAAAATCTTAAGTCAGCTGCCCCAAAATAATGTCCATCCAAATCTATAAAAGGACACCTTGACTCCATCTCTAAGGTATGAATCAAATATATATCTAATAAAGTGTTCTTGTTCTGAAACTTTTTGGCCTTCTGGAGAAGAGGCAAATCTGAAGAGGGTCGAATAGCTCCCGAGGGATAACGAAGTTTTGCTGGGCTTATGGGTATGGTTTCTACGCATAAGGGTCACACTTGTCTTGTCTTTGCATTGGAAATTGTAGTGTACTGAAGTAATAAACCTTGCTCCAAATTTCAGATTAGTGTGTTAACGCTGAGGCATAGGCCTAATTATTGCTGCGGTCTTGTTGATCCAAACTATAATTAATTCACGTTTAACAGAGACAACGTGCAAAAATGATCAACAATTGTGACTCATGCTGTGAACAAATGTGTGGCCATATTTATGAAAGTTTCGGCCCTTGGCTAGGGCAGTGTTCTGTACCAAGAACAACACAATCTATTTAGAGATTACGTGAACTATAGTGGCTCTTGTGGCCTTGTTGCTTGATTCTTCTTGAAGGCGCAATCTTTGAAGACCATTCAAGAGTATCGCTGGAGGAATACACACAAATTTGATCTACAAAATTTGGTTCAGAAATCAAAATTTACTTCGTCCAAGCATGAGGCTCATAACAGTCAGTTACAAACTCTATTCCAAGTAGATTAATCTGTGCAAAGTATGGAAGCATGGTTGTTTACCATCTAAATCTCTGAGGCCTGTTTCAAGGTGAGATGATTGAGAACAAAACCGAAACCCTTAGCCTGTACGTCTGAGTTTATTCAAAACATCTCTTGTTGTTTGAAGGTCTAAGCGTATTGAGTTTTGGCTTCCATAAGTTCGGTTCAAGGGTTATATGTTCCCTGAGGTATGTTTGATTATAAATAAGTCTCTAACTAGTATCGTCCAGTGCTAATTCAAGAGCAAAAGTTAAGAATTATATGCAAAAGTATGTCCCACCTCAATATATAACCTTGATGTGTATTACTGTAATCCTTGAGAGCAGTCATTTGCAGTGTAGCACTGCCCGTATAGGACCTGCGAGTCTTGGTGGGTTCTATATTGAGACGGGTCACTCGCATAGAACTGATGACTAAGACTCGTACTCATGGAAACTCGTATTGAACCTGACTACCTGCATAGGACCCTCGGGTTTGCCATTAGACCCATATAGGACCCTTATTCGACCTGTCGACCCTTTATTTGCAATTTTGGAGATGAGGTGGAGGGAAAGGGAAATTGGAGGCAAGAAAATGCTTTAGAAGCACCTCTCTCCCTTCCATTTGTCATTCACTTGTCATTTGAGTGTTTGACTCATTTCTGTGAGTGTTGAGTGACTCCATTGCACAGTGAAGGAGCTCTTGGAGGAGGCTAAAGGAGGCTTCCTCAGATCAGACCCTGCTTGATCAAAAATAGGCAGGCTTAATGAATAAACTTTGGATTGCTTGCTTGAATGTTTTCTGGGTTTCCATGTATATTTTTTTTGTTTTCAATTTAATTTTTTTTTAAGCACGATTTTTTTTGTTTTTTGTTTTGTTTTAATTTACAATTTTAATTTTTTTTTTGGGCCCCGTGGTTGAGTTTCTTAGCCACAGACAGGCCAAAAGAAAAATTACATTTACATTATTGAATTTAGAATTGTAGATTCTGGAATATCAATTAAATTTTAAAAATTTATATTTTTTCTTCCAGATTCCGTCACCATGCCACCACAGGGTACTAGAAAGTCTCATGATTCGACATGGGCACATGGTCAACGACTCATTGCCAGTAATGACCACCATGTCAAGTGCAATTATTGCAATGCCACAATGCATGCAGGCATAAACAAGCTAAAATACCACCTAGCTAGAATTCTCGGGAATGGTGTGGGATGTTGTCAAATTGCCTTGATGAAGTCACTACTAAAATGGTAGTTGCTTTGGAAGCCATTAAAGAAGAAAGTTCTAAGAGGGCAAAAATGAAGGATGATATTGTTGGGATAGGTAGATCTTCATCTCAGAGTGAACCACAGATTCAAAGTGCAGGTATTGGTAACTCCTCAACTGTTGTGGCAAACAATAGTATAACGTCTTCTTTCTTCAATCCTCGTACAACTCCAGGATCTCAACCAACCTTGGAGAGTTTTTATGAAAAGAAGAGGAAGGAGTCAGATATGGCAGTGAGGAGGTTTTGGTACCATAATAGTCTTTCATTCAACTACGCAAAGTCTTATTTTTATCAGTCCATGGTGTGTGCAATTGCAAGTGTTGGCCCTGCATACAAAGGCCCATCTTATAATGCACTTAGGGGGAAAGAGCTAGATGGGGAGCTTGAGTGTGTCAAGGAACAATTGGAGTGCATTAAAAGCTAATGGAAATTTACAGGTTGTACAATTATGTCTGATGGGTGGACAAAACAGAGGGGTAGAACAATAATAAACTTTGTTGTAGCTTTCCCTAAAGGAACCATGTTCCTTAAATCCATTGGTGCATGTGCACATGTAAAAGATGCACATTTGATTTTTACATTGTTGGCTTATGTGGTGGAGGATGTTGGGGTTGCAAATGTTTTTCAAGTAATCACGAACAATGCAACATATTATGTGGCAGATGGAAGGTTGCTTTGTGCCAAATATCCCACCATTTTTGGGACTCCATGTGCTACCCATTGGATAGACTTGATACTAGAGAACATTGGGAAGTTGGAGTGGGTGCAAGATGTTGTGCAAGAGTGCAAAAAAAATAACAAGAGTATTTATAATCATGCTTGGGTGTTGAACCTTATGAGGGAATTCACACAGGGTGAGCTTAGTTGCCCAATTGTCACACGGTTTGCTACAAACTTTCTTTCCCTCCAAAACCTTTTATATGAGTACCAAGCTTTGAGAAGAATGTTTTGTAGGCATCAATGGGTATTTTGGAAATATAGCACAAAACCAGAAGCATTGTCTGTGAAAGCATCTGTCTTTGGTGATAGTTTGTGGGACAAAGTCACTAAGATTGTCAGCTTCAGTGAGTCCCTTGTGAAAGTCTTGAGATTGATGGATGGAGAGAAACTTGCAATGGACAAACAATCCAAGATGAAGAAAAGAGGACAAACACTAATTCAAATAATATAATGATTCAGAAAGATCCCAATCCAATTGAAGTCAAAACATTCTTAAATGTTGCAGTTCAAATGATGGAAATTTCAAGTGAAGATCCACCAATTAACCAAGCAACTTCCGTACATAAAGGAAATCAGAGACCTCAAGTAAATCAAGAAGTTGCCACAAGAAGGTTAAGGGAAATCAGATCACAAGAATTCCTTATCACACCCAAATTATAAAAGCAAGCATCTTAACTAGTATGCATATCCATATCACTCAGACTAGAAACAACTGACTCATGTTCCAAAGAATATCGATTTCAGCATAATCCAGCCTTATGATAACAATTCATCCAAGTTTCCAGTAATCACAAGATTCCATAGGAGATTAATCTTGGATGGTTAGACAATTTCACAGTATGACAATTCTTTACCACATTCATAATTTCATATTGCCTTTGTATCTTAAAAGATGACAATTTTGAGATGAGAAGACATTCAAGACAGAAAAAGATATCAAACCTTTTCATCAATAAGCGTTGAGGACAAAGCTTTTCTAAAGAGGAAGGCAATGTAACAAACATAAATATATAATATAAATAATAATTAATAAGTATAAACTAATAAGTTATGAACGAACATGTTTGCTAGTTGAGACATGGCTATTCCTGAAAGGGCACCTTGCCTAGTATATAAGCAGGCATCTCATTTGTAATATATTATATTATATCTCTTGTACATTCAGTATTCATATATATAAAAATACTATGTCTTATAATGGATAACTATGTATTGCATATATTCTGAATCTTTCACTGCGTATGCGAACTTTGTTTGTTACAACATACAGTGGTACATCTAACACTCCTTGGCCTGGGACCATAGTTAGGTTATACTCATGAAATACAAGGTCAAATTCTTTCCAAAGTGGAGAATGCCTTCCAACAGTCTCATCCATATAGTGTTCAGTAATGCTAACAAACTCTGTGCCATTATAATGGATCAACCTATTGACGTTACTTGTAATATCATTGAAAGCAAAGGGATGTGAAGATGGCTCTAGCTGGGTTCCTCATAGAAATGGTTGATTTCCCATGCCGACCTTGCTCAAAGGTAAGGAAGGAGAGCAAAGAAGGGGAGAACTCACTAACCAAAAGGCTTTTTGGGATATAAGGTAAGTGGTGGTTAACACTCATCTTAACTTTTTTAAAACCCACCATTTCCAACTAGAGGGAAAATTTTACTGTTTCTCAAGACTTGGACAATAAGATATTTTATCGATGATTTCTATGTCAAGTTCATCATGGTATCCAAATCTATCAGTGCCATATCCACCCTCAATATCATAGATAGGATAAAAAGGTGGCTCCAACCTGGATTTGAATGCAAGGGATTGATTATCAAAGCTTTTCTTGGACGAAAGTAAGGAATGAACGAAGTCAAAGATAGGAAAAGTGGATGAAGACATTTAAAAGACAAGCGAACGCCTTCAAGAACAGTAGGCAGGGAAATCCCAAGATTGGATAATCTACTCACCACTAACCCTTTTCACAAAAAGATCACAACTTACTCCATGTTCTTTAAAAATTGGACAATCCAAATTTTCCAAATCAATCTCTTTGTAGTGTTCAATTTGATCTTCACCCTTAGTATCTGACATGGGACTTTCTTTAAGGTGAATGTTACCCACCAAAATGGGTAACCCCATAGGAGAAAACTTTTCTCCTATTCATGACAGCCAACCGATTAGCCAGATAGCCAACAACTCCTGACAACCACCACTAGTTGATGGTCAGCCATGTACCTCTACCAGTTGCGTCAGCCATTTGCTTCTCACCCGAGCACATGATGAAGGTGAGCTTCCACTCAAAAGGCACTTTGATCATTTTTGCAATTGGGTGATTATACTTGTTTGTTCTTGGGCATTTGGTTTGGATTATGGGGTGTTTTGTAAGATTGATAGGCTTTGACCATGATCTTTTTCTCTCACCTTACTTGGGGGGTTAATCTTTGACCCTAGTCCAGTGGGACCTCCCTGAAGGCCCAATAAGTATTGGAGGGGTACTACTTGTGAGGTCTTGATTGAGATAGCGTAGTTCCATCTTCCCATATGTCATACTTAACACCTTCCATCTTACTTTATAAACCCATATCTCACCTCCATTCTTTGAGTTCAACTTGCCAATGGTTCTTTAGGATTTGGCACTCATATGTCCACTTTTTTGGGTAGGGCTCGAAAACTGTCTTCGGAGGTTGATGCAACTAAAAGAAACAAAAAGAGCATATCATGGCCACAATAAAACTAAATAAAGAAAATCAAAATGCAAAAGATGGCTAGGGACATAAATATTAGCACATGGGCAAAAGCCTAGCATGAGCTCTACCTCACTCTTATGGCTATCACCTAGTTCTTGAGTAGTTATTGCTCTAAAGAAAGGAAACCTTGCATGTCCTAACTTCGACAAATGATAAACTGACTCATTTTAAAGGTGTAATAAAACTGCTACATCATACAAAACAAGTTGTAACCCTTGAGCTATAACCAATAATACAAAGAAATATCAAGAAGTATAAGGCACACAAGAGGGGTGAAAAAGCAAAGGTTGAGTTGGTGACTCATACATCCATGAATGCTCCCTCCCCACATCTATACACTTAAGATGTGGACACACCTTTCAGCTCGTCCCTTTGACTACGACACTTGGCCATGAAGTCTTATCCCCTTCATTATCATCAATTTCATTCACTAACACGTATCAATTGAAGGGTGGGCCACTTCCCCTTGGGAGCTGGAAATACCTAATATGGTTGAACTTTAGCCACCCCTACCTAGGGAGAAAACACGAGTACGAGATCAAGGTTCTGATTTTGGAAAGGGATACTTGTTTGAAATACTATCCCACGTTATTCAAATTTGTTTCACTTAGATGCACTAATGATCTTTCTCCCTAATGACTGGTTACTTGCACTAGAATCTATGTTTGTTCTTGTCAGGGGGCTCAGTAGGCTTGTTCTTGGGCACCTTCTTCATAGGTACCCATGTCCTCTAGAGAAGTATTTTGGCACAAATAGGTGAAGTGTTGAGACTCTTGGGCCTCCTAGCAACAACATCAGATGACACATGTCCCATGGCACCTCCTACACCTAGGACATCAAATGACTTTGTACTAGATTTGATGATTGTTCAGGATGACAAAAATGGACCCAACTTGCCCCCTAGGTCGACCTTGACACCGATTGATGAATGGCAGTTGATTTAGAGCCCAAATGAGGATGGTGTCAGCATAAGATACTAGGGAGGGTTTGTTCCACTTGGGAATCCCTCAACGTTGGAGCAGAGGAGGCCACTTTGAGTAGTTGGAGATCCATGGAGACCACTTTGTGGTGCCCCAAATGGATCTTGGTGTTGAAGAATGTAACTAGTGTCGGTCTTCATAATTATATTTAAAATGTATTTGTCAAAAGAAAGAAAAATAAATTTTATTATTAAATAAGTTGACTTATTAAAGCATGGGTTTCATGCTTGGGTCAATTTTTTTAGGTCAAAGCCTCCATTGAAGGCTTCTAGGGTTTCTGTCAAGTGTCCTTGTCCATGTCATAATGTAAAGAACCCTTCTTGGGAATTATTTGTCAAGAAAGAAAATTATTTTAATGTAAAATAGGTCAATTAGGCCTCATCCACCCAGTCGGCCTCAAGGAAGGACAAGTCGGTCTCAACAGGGAAATTTGACCTAACCAACTCACTATATATTGGAGCAACTCGACTCATTTGGAAGATCAACACACACAAGTTCAAATTGTAGTAGTTGGAAGCAGTAAAGGTGCGGAATTCAAGAAGGAAGAAGGAAAGGGATATCAAAGGAGAAGGAGGTTATTATTTTGCTAAGGTGGTTGAAATTATCCCTCTCTTGTGTCACATGTGCGAAGGACCTGAATCTGCTGGAGGGTCGAAATTGTAGTCTGGAAGCTGGGCCGAAATTCTTATGCAGTAGGGTGGAAAATTTGTCCTTGATGCAGTATTGAAGCAAGGTTGATGTAGTATCATTGCAGTTGTTCTTTAAAGGTTGGAAGAACAGTTTAAGGGATGACTTGGTGGAGGAGGAAGGCCTATTGGTTTAGTGTCTTGGTTTATCTCATTTGAATTACTGAAGGAAGAGTTCTTGACTAGGTTTTTCCCCTATATAGGGGTTTTTCCGTAGTTGTGTGCCTACATCTAGTGTCCTTGATCTTCATGCTTTGGTTTTGGTAATTGCTTGATGAACTAAGATAAAAAAGAACATAAGAAAGATAATAATAACTTAAGGAAATCACAAGTAATTATCAACAAGAGAAAATCTTTCTGCCTTTCCAATTTTCTAACATGGTATTAGAGCTAAGGTGAAGAAGAAGGAAAAAGGCAAGTCAAATATCTATTAAGGAAAATGAGATCAAAGAAAGGTCATTAAGGAAAATGATCATATAAAGAGACAAGCCTATTATCTACGGGAACTTTGAAAACCTCAATGAAGGGAGAAAACAAACTAGAAGGAGCCACCAACCATAGGGCTTGGAAAAAGAGGATAGACCTCATTCTCGAAAAGAACAAAGTTTTGGATCTCGTTAAAGGAACAATCAAGAAGCCTATTGATGAATCAAGTGATGCAGAGAAAGCAAAGTTTAGAGAAATTGAAATCGTGGTTATGAACCTAATAGTGGATGGAGTTAAGGATAACCTAATTCCATACATATCCAACTTAAATTCTACTCAAGAAATGTATGAGGATCTCTCCAAGTTATTCACAATCAACAACATTGGTTAAATAACAAGCCTCAAGAATGAACTAAGAGCTGGTAAGATAACAAATGGTGATACTGTTTCATCATATTTTATAAGAATATCTAGAATCAGAGATGAACTCCAAGCAATAGATGAAGTCGTCCTAGAAAAGGGGCTCATAATTATTGCCCTTCCAGGACTACCAAAATCTTGGAGTGCCTTTGCATCAGGACTTAACAACTGGAAGGATACTCCAACATTTGAACAAATGTGGAATGTATGTAGTCAAGAAGAAGCCAAAATATCATTAGTAAACAACGAGGAGGATGAAGAAAAAACACCTCGAATTCCTACTTTGCTCATCACAAGAAAAAGGGAACCTTCAAGAAGTTCAAATGACCAAAGAAGAAAGTGGATATATCGAAGATTGAATGTTACAACTCTCACAAGATGGGTCAATACAAAAGCCACTGTCTAGAGAATCCAAGAAATAAGAAGAGAGAGGGAACATGAGAATGTTGCTGATAAAGATCCACCTAAGAAGAACAAGTCCGAAGAATCAAAAGTCAAGGACTTATACTACTATGTCCTCTCTCTGTCACATAGCCCTCTTAGTATTTTATTTTTGTTTTGAATAGTTTTCCTTTATGTTTTAATTTCTAGAGTTTATAGGTATAACATGTCTTGTTAGAACATTTTTCATTTTTATAAGGTTGTAGATATCCCTCAAAAGGATTGGGTTAAGAAGGAACCTCCACCATTTTACCAAAAGATAAATATTCTATTCTTGGCCTCATCTTTTCATGTTTGGTTTCCTCCTTACTTCAAGATTTGTTTGTATTGTATACTAATAATCTTTCTCTTTATATTTTCTTTGGATATGAAAGCTTTTTGATAGCTCAAAGGTTATGGAGGAGACTTCAAAGGATAAACTTGAAGCATGAAAGAAGTTCTATTGAAGATTTGATGTCCTACAAGGTTTGTTAAAGAACAACTCAAAGGTATACCTTAGACTATAAACTTTGTTATAAAGTTCTCTTCATAAAAGGTATGTTCATTCTATTTTAAATTTGCTTCACATTACTGACATCGTTATGTCTAGGGTTTTGAATCGTAAGAGATTTGTTGGGGTGACTAATCATCAGATTGAATCTACCCTCATTATTTTATCATTCTTATGGAACTCTAAAAGGTTCACTATAAAACCCTAACCTAAGGGTGTGTCAATATTGATTATGAAACCCTAGTCTAATTAGGATTGATGATGAAATCTAGAAATCCTTTTTTTTTGATGTTTAAAGTTTTGATAGAAACCTTGATTTTTAGGGTTTGTCGTTAATGTCTACGCTATATATTGAAACCCTAGATCTTTAGGGTTTGGTAAATTAGGGTTTATAAGCAAAACCATTGTAAGATCCTAGAATGAAACCCTAGGTATATATTCATTTGTCTGATTAAAACCCTAGCCTGGTCAAAATTGTTATATATATAACTTTAATGTATTAATGTCTGTGTCTTGGGTTTACCTAGTAGATATTGTTGTGATATGCTAGGATATGATTATAAAATCCTGGATATGTATATGCATTGTGCAAGTATGCTGACCTATTTGTTTTTACACATGTTTTAGTTTATGAATTCTAGAGTTTGTAACATGCCCTAGTAAAGGATTGATATTCTAGGACTTGATGATATTATTAATATGCTATAGTTTTAATGATGAAAATCTAGGGTTTGCAACAAGTCCTAATAGAGTCTAACATGCATAGTAGAATTGTTATTTGATTAAATTGCTAATATCTAAAGGCTTTGTGTCACAAAAGTGGAATCTAGGGTTTGCAAGTGTATATTTGATCATAGTCTTAATAATATGATCTAGGGTTTATGACAATAATCCTAACAGAAGTTTGAAGTATGTTTCTCTTGCAGATTATGAACCTAACTAGGTTTAGGTATCAGATGTCTAAAGTTTGAATGTTTTAATGCTTCCATCATAATGACATGATTTTTGGCTAACTTCATACTTTTGTATATTTGTATTTGGTTGTACTTGCTATTGAAGGATTTGTAGGTACACAATCTTCAAGATGATGAAGATGTTCATATAAGCATGATGAACGAAGATGACCTTGATACTGGAAGAAAGAATGAAAGCCATAAAAGGTTCTCTGATGTTATAGAAGAAGAAAGTAGTTAATCTCCCTATGTTAAGGGGGAGCATGGTTCGAAGAAAAGAGTACATCTCCCCAATTGAGAGGGAGGGCATATTATGATGGATACCTTGTAAAAGGATTCAGAAAATGAATAAATCCGTAATATAATTGAAAGTAGAAGAAAGCTTCCGACAATTTACATATGGTTAACTTGATGCTAATATAGAAACATCTGAATGAATGAGGGCCCCGAAGGTTTGTGTTTACTTGTTTGTATGTTTGAAAGTTTATTGTTGATTAAGGTTTGTGTTTGTACAGGTAAATCTCTACATAAAAAGGTTGAACACTCTAGAAGCATGCTTGGACAAGTGGATATATCTAGTTTACTAGGGAGAGTTGAAGCATCTAATGGCGGATGGTTGGGAGGACATCTGGCCAACCTATGTGTTGATGTCTAGATCTTGAAGAGGGAGGGTGGCATTGGTCTTGGAGCTCTGACCTTGGATACGCACCTAGATCCTTGGGTTGATGGTTAGCTAGTAACCCTGATGGTACCTAGACTAACTAAAATCTTTAGTCCATCTTAGTCCCACTCGGATAGATTACCCTAGTCAGGAATCTAGTCCGTAGCACCATGTGCTGAACTCTTCGTAGTTCATTTTGAGATTTTCCATGTACCTCTATAGATATAGGTAATTATGAATACCTCCCTAGTTAAGAGGGAGTGTTGAAGAATGTAACTAGTGTCGGTCTTCATAATTATATTTAAAATGTATTTGTCAAAATAAAGAAAAATAAATTTTATTATAAAATAAATTAAGTTATTAAAGCACAAATTTCATCCTTGGGTCAATTCTTTATAAGTCAAAGCCTCCATTGAAGGCTTCTAGGGTTTATTTCAAGTGTCCTTGTCCATGTCATAATGTAAAGAACCCTTGGGAATTATTTGTCAAGAAAAAAAATCATTTTATTGTAAAATAGGTCAATTAGGCCTCCTCCACTAAGTCGGCCTCAAGGAAGGACAAGTTGACTTCAACAGGGGAATTTGACCTCACCAACTCACTATATATTGGAGCAACTTGACTCATTTGGAAGATCAACACACACAAGTTCGAATTGCAGTAGCTGGAAGTAGTAAAAGTGCGAAATTCAACAAGGAAGAAGGAAAGGGCTAGCAAAGGAGAAGGAGGTTGTTATTTTGCTAAGGAAGTCGAAATTCTCCCTCTATTGTCTCACATGTGCGAAAGAACTGAAGCTGTTGGAGGGCCGAAATTGTAGTCTTGAAGCTGGGATGAAATTCTGATGCAGTAGGGTCGAAAATCTGTCCTTGATGTAGTATTGAAGTAGGGTTGATGCAATACCATTGCAGTTGATCTTTGAAGGTTGGAAGGACAATTTAAGGGCTGACTTGGTGGAGGAGGAAGGTCTGTTGGTCTAGGGTCTTGGTTTATCTAATTTGAATTACTGAAAGAAGAGTTCTTGACTAAGTTTTCCCGTATATAGGGGTTTTTCCCTTGTTGTGCGCCTACATTTGGTGTCCTTGATCTTCATGTTTTTGTTTTGGCAATTGCTTGATGAACTAAGATAAAAAAGAAGAACATAAGAAATATAATAATAACTTAAGGAAATCACAAGTAATTATCAACAAGAGAAAATCTTTTTGCCTTTCCGATATTCTAACACTTGGGACCCTACAAGAGGCAATGAGATGGATTTGAAGGCCAACCCTCAGATCATGGATTTGACATGCGTCTACACCACCTTAGACACCTCATCGTCCTTTGACATGCCATTTGAAGCACATTTATTGCATGCTGTCAGTCCTAGAGAGCTTACGACTCACACGTGTAGGCTAATAAGGGCATATTTATGAAAGGCTAGTGGGTTGGCTTGTAACCGAAGGTTATTTTGTCATCAAACTTGTTTTTAGGGGCTTTATAGGCTAGTTAGATGTCATCTTCCTCACTTAAGTAAAGGAGAGGATCATTCTATTTCATCATCATCACTTGTGAGTTGAATTCAACATCTTGGACTCTTGTGGAGATTGTGTTGCATTTTTGTATACTGGAGCTATTTCTTAGCATTCGATATGTTATCTTGGATCAGTAAAGGATTGTTCATGCATCTTGTCTTGTAAGTAAGCCTTTTGTTTCATAATTTTTTTATCTTATGTCTAATGTATGGAATGAATCGATTATCTATGGTTTTTCTATTTGTGCCATTTATTATTGAAGATCAATTGTGTTAGGAAATCAGGAAGGTAGAAATATTTTCTTATGTTGACAATTACTCGTGATATTCTTATGTTGTTATTAACTTTCTTTATGGTCCTCTTTCATCTTCTTTTCATCAAGCAATCATCAAATCAAAAACATGAATATCAAGGACACTAGATATAAACACTCAGCCAGGGCTAAAACTCCTATACAGGGGAAAACCTAGTCAAACTCTTCCACTAATAGATTCAAATCAATTTGAGACAAACCAAGACTTTAGACCAAACCAAAAGACCTTCCTCCTCCACCAAGTCAGTCCTCAAACTGTCCTTTCAAACTTCAAAGATCAACTGCAACAATACTACATGAATACTGCATCAAAGATAGGATTTCGGCCCAACTTCAAGTCTGCAACTTCGACCCTCCTACAATTTCAGTTTCTTCAGACGTGTGAGACAAAAGAGAGAAAAACAACTACTTCTTGCTTGACAAATGTTTCCTTCTCCTTTGCTAGGATTTTCTCTTTCTTCTTGGGAATTTCGCTCTTCTTTTTTCTTCCAGCTATTGCAGATCAAACTTCTTGGTTGTTGCTACAAATGAGGTTGAATAATTGCCGATATATAATGAATTTGTGCGGTCGAATTCCCTTGATGAGGCCAACTTGTCCTTCTTTGAGGTCGACTGGGTAGAGGAGGCCTAAGTGACTTATTTGAGACAAATAAATTTCTTTCTTGATTGAATATGTAATTATAATGACAAGGAAAAGGACTCTTGACACAAACACTAGAAGCCTACAACGAAGGATTTGACCTAAAAATAAAATAATAAAGCATGAAACCCATGCTTAATAAATAATTTTTCTTTCATAGTAAAATTCCTTTTTCTTTCTTTTGACAAATACATAACATCATGACTCAAATATAATTATGAAGACCGATACTAGTTACATTTTTGAACACTCCCTCTTAACTGGGGAGGTATTCATAATTACATATATACAAATGTACATGGAAGATCTCAAAATGATATGCTCTATGAAGAGTCATAACACACGCAGTGCTACAGATTAGATACCTGACTAAGGTACTCTAATCGGGTGGGACTAAGGTGTACTCAAGATTTAGCCACTCTAGGTACCATCCGACTTTTAAGCTCTAACACCAACTTAGGGATCTAGGTGTTTATCCAAGGTCGGAGCTCCAAGACCAACACCACCCTCCCTACTTCAGGGTCTAGACATCAACACATAGGCCAACCAGATGTCCTCCCAAGCATCTTGTCCCCCCAAGATGCTTTATCTCTCCTAATCAACTAAATCAGATATATCCACCAATTCAAGCATACTTTAAACATTCAACTTTATATGGAAAGATCTTGCACAATCACAACCCCAATTAGTAATAAACCTTCAAATATATATATATATATATACAAGTAAACACAAACCTTCGGGGTCCTCAATCATTTTGATGCTACTTATATCATCATCAAGTTATCCAAATACAACTTGTCAGAAACTTTCTTCTTTCACTTCTTCAGCAACACCAAATACAACCTCAATACTTCTAAAGTCTTTTGTTTGCAACTTCATGGATCACGAACATCCATCTGTAATTCATTCTTTGGTTTTGTTCTTTCTTCAAAGTATTTATCGTTACTGTCATAATGTGTCCTTCCTCTTAATTGGGGAGATATACCCTTTCCAAGCTCCCTCTCAACTTATTAGGGAGATCAACAACTTCCTTCTTCAACCTTTCAAGGCTTCATTTCTTTGGGAACATCATGACAACAAGGTCATCTCAGTCATCATCATTCTTATAGCTTCCTTTATTTATCATGCTCATCATTATTATCAAGTCATCTTCACTCTTCAACATCTTGAAGATTATCTACCTACAAATCTTCAACAACAAGTATAACCAAATACAAATATATAGAAGCATTGAGTCAACTATATCAAAATCATGTCATTACAATGGAATCATTAAAACAATCAAGCTTTAGACATCAAATACCTTAACTTAGTTAGGTTCATAATCAACAGGGGTTACATCTTTTAGATTTCAACAACTTGCTAAGTTTCTAGAGTTTTGTCACACACCCTAAACTCCATCTTTGAGACATAAAGCCTTAGATATCAATCCAATCATAGTACTATACATCTAAGGTTTCAGCAATATGCTTTTAGAATTTCATGACATATTCTACTAGGGTTTTGTTATATACCCTAGATTTCATTAATAAAACTAAATTATCAATCAAGTTAGCATACTTGCATATACATATCTAGGTTTTCATTATCAAGCACTAGCATCTCATATCAATATCTACTAGGTAAACCCTAGATACAAACATCAAGACAACAAAGTTAGATATACAACAATTTTAATCAAGCTAGGGTTTCAATCATACAAAAGTATATATACCTAGGGTCTAGCATCTTACTTTAGCTATTACAAAGGTTTTATTCATAAACCCTAATTCACCAAACCCTAAAAATCTAGGGTTTCATTATATAATCTAGACATGAACATCAAACCCTAAAGGACTAGGGTTTTTAAAACGACATTACCAAAACCTTAAACTTCAGAAGAATAGGTTTTCATCACATGTTCTAGACTTTATCAACAAATCCTAAAAAGACCAGGGTTTCATAATTAACATTGATATACTGATAGCATCAAGAGGCTAGGATTTTACAGTGAACCCTAAAGGTTAGGATTTCATAAAAAATAAACAAATGACAAGAGACAGTATAACAAGGGTAGATTCAATCTAATGATTAATCACCCTAACAAGAATCTTTATGATTCTAAACCCTAGACATAAGAGAGTTAGTATTATAAAGCAAATTTCAAAAGAGAATGATCATACCTTTTGTATGAAGGAAGCCTTGCAACAAAACTTGTAGTCTATGACATACCTTAAGTTGTTCTTTAACAAACCTTGTAGGACATCAATTCTTGAAGGGCTTCCTTTGCAACAAAACTTCTTTCATGATTCAAGTGTTTCCTTCAAAGGTTTCTCCATGGACCATAACCTTTGTCTATTTTGCAAGCTTTCCTACCAAGGAAAATATAAAGGAAGGATTATGAATATGCAGTACAAACAAATCTCGATGTGAGGAGGAAACCAAACATGAAAGATGAAACAAAGAACAATATACTTATCTTTTGGTAAAATGGTGAAGGCTCCGTCTTAATCCAATCTTTCTGAGGGATACCTACGATACCTACAACTTATCAAAACAATTCAAGAATACCTAACAAGACATATTAGATCTATGAATTCTAAAAATCAAAACATAAAAGAAAACTTTACAAAACTTAAAAACAATAGTCTAGAGGGATATGCAAGAAAAGACTTAATAGTACAAGTCCTTGACTTCATATTCTTCAACCTTGTTCTTTTTGGGTGGAGCTTCATCAACAAGAGTTGCATGTTCCTTTCTCTCCTTTATTCCTTGTTTTTTCAAGACATTGACCCTTGTGATGTCCCATCTTATGACAATTGTAGGAGTCAATCTTGGATATGTCAACTTTCTTTCTAGGTCCTTTAAACTTCTTGAATACTCCCTTATTCTTGTGATGAGTAGAGTAGGCATTTGAAGTGTTGTTCTTCTCATCCTCCTTCTTGTCACTTACTAATTAGATGCGGGCTTCTTCTTGACTACATGCATTCCACATTTGTTCAAAGGTTGGTGTGTCTTTCCAACTGCTAATTTCTAATGCAAAAGAGCTCCATGATTTTGGTAGAGCTAGTAGTTCACAATCATGAGTTCTTTCTCTAGTACAACTTCATCAATAGCTTGGATTTCATCTTTTATTTTGGGGATCCTTAAAAAATAGGATGATACAGTGTCATATTTTGTCGTCTTTATTGTTCTTAGTTCATTCTTGAGACTAGCTATCTGACCATTGTTCTTGATGGTAAACAACTTGGAGAGGGCTTCATACATTTCTTGTGCAGAGTCTATATAAGCACTCAGCCAGGGCTAAAATCCCTATATATGGGAAAACCCAGTCAAACTCTTCCACTAATAGATTCAAATCAAATTGAAACAAACCAAGACCTTAAACCAGACCAAAAGGCCTTTCTCCTCCACCAAGTTGTTGAAGAATGTAACTAGTGTCGGTCTTCATAATTGTATTTGAGTCGTGATGTAATGTATTTTTCTAAAGAAAGAAAAATGAATTTTATTATTAAAGAAACTGACTTATTAAAGCATGGGTTTCATGCTTGGGTTAATGGTTTTTAGGCCAAAGCATCCATTGTAGGCTTCTAGGGTTTATGTCAAGTGTCCTAGTCCATGTCATGATGTAATAGACCCTTCTTGGGCTTTGTCAATCAAGAAACAAATTTATTTTGATGTAAATAAGGTCTTCTAGGCTTCCTCCTCCAAGTCGGTCTCAAACTGGACAAGTCGGCGTAATTGAGGGGCATAATCTCCTATATAAAGGCAACAACTCGATCTCATTTGAAGCACTCACTCAACAAGTCCGATCTGCAATTTTTGGGACAAGAAAAAGTGTGAAATTCAAGGAACAAGGAGGAAAGGGCTAATGAAAAAGGAGGACTTGTTCAAGCAGAAGAAGTTAAAATTTTCTCTCTTTCTCTCTCACGTGTGAAGCTGCTGGAAGGGCCGAAACTGCAGTCTTGAAGGTAAGCCGAAATTTTGAAGCTAGGGTTGAAGTTCTGAAGCTGTGAAGTCGAAATTCTGGGTTGAAGCTGTGTTTGAGAAGCTGACACTTGGTGACTTTGGTAGAGATCATCTATTGGAAGGAAGGGCTGACTTGGTGGAGGAAGGTCTTTTGGTCTAGGGTCTTGGTTTATCTCAACTTGAATTTGCTAATGGAGGAGTTTGACTGGGTTTTCCCCTATAAAGGGGTTTTACCTTGGCTGAGCACCTACATCTAGTGTCATTGATCTTCGTGTTTTGTTTTGATGATTGCTTGATGAAACAAAGATAAAAGAAGAACATAAGAAAGTTAATAAGAACACAAAGATATCACAAGTATTTATCAACATAAGAAAATCTTTCTTCCTTTTTGATTTTCTAACACAAGTCAACCCTTAAACTGTCCTTCCAAACTTCAAAGATCAACTGCAACAATACTGCAACAAAAATAGAATTACGACCGTACTGCTTCAAAATGTCAGCCCAACTTCAAGTCTGCAACTTCGACCCTCCTGCAGTTTCAGTTTCTTAGCACGTGAGACAAAAGAGAGAAAAGCAACTTCTTCTTACTTGACACATGTCTCTTTCTCCTTCGCTAGGATTTTCTCCTCCTTGGGAAATTTTCTCTTCTTTTCTGCTTCCAGCTACTGCAGATCAAACTTCTTGGTTGATGCTACAAATGAGGTCAAATAGCTGCCAATATATAGTGAATTTGTGAGGTTGAATAACTGCCAATATATAGTGAATTTGTGAGGTTGAATTCCTTTGATGAGACTGACTTGTCCTTCTTTGAGGCCAACATGGTGGCGGAGGCCTAAATGACTTATTTGACACTAAAATAAATTTCTTTCTTGATTGATAAAGCCCAAGAAGGGTCTTTTACATAATGAGAAGGACAAAGACTCTTGACACAAACCCTAGAAGCCTGCAATGGAGGTTTTGACCTAGAAATAAAATAATAAAGCATGAAACCCATGCTTAATAAATAATTTTTATTTCATAATAAAATTCCTTTTTCTTTCTTTTGACAAATATATTATATCACGACTCAAATACAATTATGAAGACTAATACTAGTTACATTTTTCAACTAATTGTATAGAATCTAGATAACATCATTGTATGCATTACTCATGTATGAAATATGATCGTAATCTCCTTGGTGAATCTTTGGAATAACTCTCCCAAGTGACCTTGATCCCTCACAAAGATAATAGTTACGAATTTGAGCTAGGGCATCAAAATTTCTGTATTCCTTAGCAAGATTTAGTAAATCTTTCACCTCCGTAGACCTCATCATCCTAAGGACTAGGCACTGACCTTGTCGTTTTGGTGATCACTCATAAATTCATCCCCAAGCTCTTTTTCACTCTCCTATTTTTAATTTTTACCCTCTGAAGGTCAAGCCGCTAGCTAGGATTAGTGTGCGAGTTGACCTAGAGGAAGAGTCTTAGATTGTGGAAAGGTTCAACATTGAGGGAAGACTTGATTGCGTCAAAATCAACCTCCTTTAGTGGCCAATCAATCCATCTTGAGGCCTAATTCTCTTGCCTAGGTGGACTTTGCCCTAGGAAATGCTAGTTAGCCCTAAGCTTTAACTTGAGGGCTTATTGAAGATTTTTTGTTCCATTAGATTACTGATTTTCATTGTGGGTAACCTTTTCTTGGCCTAGTGATTTTAGGCCAGTCCATTTGGCTTGCTATATATCAAGCCCTCGATCAATTGTGCCCTAATAAGGCCTTACGAGAGAATGTGAGTTGCCTTTATCCACTTGTTTGAGCCTTGTACTTAAGAAGATCCATCCTCAATAAGCCTCTCTTGTTGCCTTGATCCTTGAACCTAGCATACCTCTTTTATACGACTTATCAAAGGGGAAGCCTCCCATTAGTGAAAATCCATAAAGAGGAAGTGGTAGTGGCTATAGAGACAATGGGCCACACCTCATTGTTGTCTCTTAGTTTGGTTTTTTCCTTGTAGGCTATCCCCTTACAAGGCATGCTAGATTTTGAGGCAACATTTTTGGTGTCGTTGCTAGGGAGGGTTTGAGTCAACCTTCCTGTAATGTGAAGTATTAACTTCATCTCTTTGATTGAATTTATCCCATAGAGAAGTATACATCCGCTCGTTTGGAGACTACATTGGGGTGACGAAAACCTAGTTCTTCATTAAGCTTCAAAGTTTCAATGCTTGGAGGGTGAAGCAAGCATCTTTCAAGGCAGTTTGGTAACAATTGAATTCACCATGGAAACTCTAATGAGGTTGATATGTAAGACTTAACAAAATGATTTTCTAAGATTTGCTTGTGTTATTCCCTAAATTGGATATTATAGGCATTCCTGGATATCCAAATGATTGGGATGAAAATGGTTTGATAAATTTGCTAAGATTTGATGGTGATCCCTCTTTAGTAATTGATCACATAACAAGTTTCATCAAGCACACTTTAGAGGTCAATGTGGTTCATCATGACACTCATAAAGTTATTCATTGTCTCTCTAGGATATAAGCATTAGGATTGGCTTGTTGATTCCTGCTAACCTAGAAGCATTCTGTCTATCACGGTGTTGATTGAAAGATTCCTAAGTTATAGGGGGTCGAAGTTTTAAACTAATGAAGATGCCTGGTGAAGTTTGGATGTAGCCCTCCATAGGGAATTTCATCGTTTTGAAGATATAGACGTCGAAGAAGAAGATCATTGTCATCCAAAGGAAAACATCACCCCTATTTATCATATAGACCATATTGAAGAAAATCATGATCATTATGTTAATTAAGTCAAGGATGTGATGAAGAAGAATACCATGAGCAAAAGGAAGTCTTAGTTGATCTTCGACATGATGACCAATGAAATAATGAGGTCTTGAATAAATAAAACTCTAGACCCTTCGAGAAACTGTGAATGAATACAAGAGAAGTTGCAAGCAGTTGACTGACGATTGCCTTGATGTGAATCTCCTATTGAACCTATGCAGTGACTTAAGGGATGAATTTGATGAAGTGTTGTGTGAGTGGATGAGGAAAGAAGTCAAAGATAGGAAAAGTAGACGAAGACATTCAAAAGACAAGGGAATTCCTTCAAGAACACTAAGCAGGGAATGGTCAAGATTGTGGATAATCTCGTTACCACTAACCCTTTTCACAAGAGGGGTGCAACTTACTCCATGTTCTTTAAAAATTCGACCATCCCAGTTTTCCAAATTAATCTCTTCATAGTGGTCAATTTCATCTTCACCTTTAGTATCATACATGGGACTGTTGAGAAATCAATAGGCCTTTTGTTGAAGTGATTTCTCTTTATCTTGATAATTGCTTGTGATATTCTTTTATTTTTCTTTATGATTAGCTTCCTCTTCTCTTATTATTATAGTGTTCTTATCATCAAACAACCATCAAAACATGAAGATCAATAGAACGAATGAACATAAGATGTAGGCTGCTAGCCAGGGCCAAAACCTCTCGTATAGAGGAAAACCCAAAAAAATCTCATCTCCCTATAGACCAAGACCCTTCCAAGGCCAAGTCAACCTTCTTCAGGATGTGCTTTTCTTCACCAAGTCAATCCAAGTCAAATCTCTTCCAAATGCTCAACTTCGACCCCCAACAACAAACTTTGGCCCTTAATGCAAGTCATGCAACTTCATCCCTCCTGCAATTTACTACAATTATGCACATGTGGGTGATTAGGGCTCTTTTGGACTTCCTCCTTCCTTCGCTTGAGATGCTTCTTCTTCAAAGGCTTGTAGGTGATCAACTTGACTTCTATGCTTCAGATTTCATCCCTTCTCTTGTAGTTCAAAATTTCGACCTTGTAGGTGTAGAAACCCCTTCGCATGTGTGAGAGATAGAGAGAGAAACTTGATTTTTTGTCTTTCCTTCTTCCTTTCAAACCTTTGCTAGCCTTCTTGCTGCTTGCTTTTCTTCCTTGATCGAATGATTGAGTGATGCTTTAGATGAAGTCGAATGGCTTCTTATATATAGGCTTTCAAGGAGTATGAATAACCCTAATTACACTGACTTCTTCACTGCTAGGCTGACTTGGTCTTGGAGGGGTATTTTGACACTTTTTTGACTTGTTACAAAATGCCCAATAGGGTCTAATAAATGTGACAATGACTCTCATGACTTCTTGACTCTATGACAAAACCTAGAAGCACACAATGGGTGCTTTGATCTAAAACAAGCTGACTTTGAGCATGAAACCCATGTTATAAAATAATAATTTTTTTCTCTTTTGCATAAAGTATATAAATTCAAGAGTACATAAAATATTATGAAGACCGAACCTAATTACAAATTTCAATAGGTACTTCCTTCAAAGTGAATGTTACCCACCAAAAGGGGTCCCATAGGAGAAAACTTTTCTTCGATTCAAGAAAGCCAACTGGTCATCCAGATAGCTAGTAGCTCTTGATAATCACCACTAGTTGATGATATGCCTTGTATCTCTGCCACTTGCATCAACTATTTGCTTCTCACCCATTTGGCATTAGCACATGCACGAAGGTGGGATTCCACTCAAAAGTCGCTTTGGTCATTTTGCAATTGGGTGATTATATTTGTTTGTTCTTGGGCATTTGATATGGATTATGGGGTGATCTAAAAGATTGACAGACTTTGACTGTGATCTTGTTCTCTCACCTTACTTGGGGGGTTAATCTTTGACCCTAGTCCAATGGGACCTCCCTTAAGGCCTAATAGGTAAATAGGAGGGGAACTACTTGGGAAGCCTTGATTGAGATAATAGTTCCATCTTCCCATACATCATGCTTAACACCTTCCATCTTACATTATACGCCCATATCTCACCTCCATTCTTTAGGTTCAACTTGTCAGTGGTTCTTTGAGATTTAGCACTCATATGTCCACATACTTGGGTAGAGCCTAAAAACTTTGCCCTGGGAGGTTGATGCAACTAAAAGAAACAAAAAGAGCATATCATGGCCACAATAAAACTAAATAAAGAAAATCAAAATGCAAAAGATGGCTAGGAACATAAATATTAGCACGTGGGCAAAAGCCTAGCATGAGCTCTACGTCACTCTTATGGCCATCACCTGGTTCTTGAGCAATTAATTCTCCGACACATCAAAGGAAGGAACCCTTGCATGTCTCAATGTCGATGAGAAATAAATTGACTCATCTTAAAGGGTTAATAAAACTGCAACATCATACAAAGCAAACTCTAACATTTGAGTTATGAGTAGTAAGACAAAGAAATACCAAGGAGAAGTAAAAGGCACACAGGAGGGATGAAAAAACAAAGGCCGAGTTGGTAACTCATTGATCCACGAACCATCAGTTGGTCCCTTTGACCATGGCACTTGGCCATGAAGTATTATCCCCTCCATTATCATCATTTTTATTCACGAACACCTATCAAATGAAGGGTGGACCAGGGAAATGTTGCTTCCCCTTGGGGGCTGGAAACACCTAATATGGTTGACCTTTAGCCACCCCTACCTAGGGAGAGAGCACCATTGCGAGATCAGGGTCCTGATTTCTGAAGGGGATCCTTGTGTGAAGTCCTAAATAACACATGACGTTCAAGTTTGGTTCACTTAGACGCACTAATGATCTTTGTCCCTAATGACTGGTTGCTTGCACTAGAATCTATGTTGTTCTTGTCAGGTGGTTCATCAACCTTGGCCTTAGCCACCTTCTTCACATATACACATGTCCTGTAGAGAAGTATATTGGCACAAACAAGTGGAGCATTGAGACTCTTTGGCCTCCTAATAGCGACATCAGACGACACATGTAGCAAGGTACCTGTTGCACGTAGGACATTGGATGACTTTGTACTAGATTGGATGATTCTTCAAGATGACACAAATGGACCCAGTTTGCTCCCAAAGCAACCTTGACACCAATTGATGGATGGCAGTTGATTCAGAGCCCAGATGAGGATGGTCTCACCAAAAGAAACTAGGGAGGGGTTGTTGCACTTGAGAAGCCCTTAACGATGGAGCAAAAGAAGCCACTTTGTGTAGTTGGAGTTTCATGGAGACCACTTTGTCGTGCCCCAATTGGATCTTGAGACCCCACAATAGGAAATGAGGGGGATTTGAGGGCCAACCCTCAAGTCACATAATTGATATGCTTTTTTGCCACCTTGGACACCTCATTAACCTTGCACACACCATTTGGAGCACATTTATTATGTGATGTCATGCCTAGAGAGATTATGTCTAATGGGTTGGCTTGTAACTGAAGGTTATTTTGTTATCAAAATTGTTTGTAGGGGTTTTCTAGGCTAGTAGGATGTCATCCTCATATAAATGGAGGAGAGGATCATTCTATTTCATCATCATCACTTGTGATTTGAATTCGACTTCTTGGACTCTTGTGGTGATGTGATTCTATGGGGCATTTTTGTATATTAGAGCTATTTCTTAGCATTGGAGATGTTATCTTTGATCAATAAAGGATTGTTAATGCATTTTGTCCTATAAGTAATTCTTGTATTTGATAAAATTTTTGATATTGTGTCTAGTGTATGGAATGAATTGATTATCTAGGGTTTTTCTATTGTGCCATTTATTATTGAAGATCAATTATATAGAATCTAGATACTATCACTGTATATGTTACTCATCTATGAAATGTGAATGGCAATCCCCTTGGTGAATCTTTGGAATAGCTCTCCCAAGTGACCTTGATCCCTCACAAAGATAATATCTAGGGTTTTGAGCTAGGGCATCACGATTTCCTCACTCCTTAACAAGATTTAACAATTCTTTCACCTCCATAGACACTCTATCATCCCAAGGACTAAGCACTGACCTTGTCATTTTGGTGATCACTCATAAAGTCATCCCCAAACTCATTTTCATTCTGAATGTAGGCTTCTGTGAGAAGAATTATTTTGAGAAATGTCTTCTGGATCCATCACATGAGAGTATTAATTGCCGACACGTTTCGAACCAACTAATGTGGTTCATCATCAGGACGATAAACCACATTAGTTGGTTTGAAACATGTAAGCAATTAATACTCTCATGTGATGGATCCGAAAGACATTTCTCAAAATCATTTTTATTCTCCTATTTTTGATTTTGGCCTTAAGGTCAAGTTGCTAACGAGGGCTAGGGTGTGAGTTGAACTATAGGACAAGTCTTAGCCTCTAAAAGGGTTCAACATTGTGGGAAGACTTTTGCCACAAAATTAGCCTTCTTTAGTGGACAATCCATCCATCTTAAGGCCTAATTCTCTTTCCCTAGGTGGATTTTACGCTAGGAAACCCTGGTTAGCCCTAAGCTTCAACTTGAGGGCTTATTGAAGATTTCTTGTTCCATTAGATTGCTGATATTCATTGTGGGAAACCTGTTCGTGGCCCATTGATTCTAGGCTAGTCCATTTGGGTTGCTATATCTCAAGCCCTAGATAAATTGTGCCCTAATAAGGCTTTATTAGAGGATGCCAGTTACCTATATCTACTTGATTGAGCCTTGTACTTAAGAAGAGCCATCCTCTATAAGCCTCTCTTGTCACCTTGATCCTCGAACCTAGGATACCTCTTTTAGGTGACGTATCGAAAGGGAAGCCTCCCATTAGTGAAAATCCATAAAGAGTAGGAGGTTGTGGCTATGGTGATAGTGGGCCATACCTCATTGTTGTCCCTTAGTCTAGTTTGTTCCTTGTAGGCTACCCCTTAGAAAGCTTGCTAGATTTTGATGCAACAACGAACACATTCCAAATCCCATTGATTTCTTCCAGTATGGATAAGCTTATCATGGTCATATAGACATGAGTATATAACTATGGATCTTTCTTCAAAGTCAACTCTTTTGTGGACCACTAGGCACATGGATTTGAAAAAGGAAACTACTTATTGTAACAATATCGAGTGGGTGGGGAACGAAAAGATTACTTACATCCTCGAGATTTTCATTTACACTGATTGTTCTGGATCTTCTTGATCGCCACATTTATCATTAGGAGTGTATCCTTTATTAATAAGTTCATCAAGTAATTGATCTTCTATGTGAGAAGCAACTAATAATTCTTCCTCTTCCTCCATATTGTCATCACTAAATGGTTGATCTTCTTGTTATTTTTCACTGAAGCTATGAAGTAACTCTTGTTCCCTAGGATGGTTATGAGATAACACTTCATCCATATTTCCTTTTTGATTTTAAATTATTGACATGGAAACACGATCCTCAAGAGCTGTAATCATAGTTTTTTGTTGTTTGATTAAGTTCAATAGGGAATCGTTTTCTTCCATTTTTTAAGCTATTTTAGCCCCTAACTGTATTGAAGGATTCCTTTGAAAGATAAGGAACAAGTCTTGTATTTCTCCTCTGTTGTCATTGTAAAGCTCAAATCAATCATATAAGTGTCCAACACTATCCTCTGTGATATTTTCTTCAATGTTTTGATAAGGCAATGTCTATTCTTGTAGAGACTCATATGAAGTTTAAAGTGTTTCTTCCTCTTTACCCATAAGGACATTATAACCGTGTTAGCCTTGCTCCTCACTCTAGGTTTAGAAGATGGTTTATGACTTGGGGAGGGGGATGGGGGGTTCTTAGACTAAATCCTTAGCTTATTGTTTTAGTACAAGTGAGTGAAGGCAACTAGGATTTGATTATGTACATTGTGTATGGGGTCAATCAAATGATTTATTAAATGGTTAAACAATTAGAATGCCCCTAAAGGATTGAAGCCTTTTTGAGTGTTTGTCATATATGAACAATCATGTTTATATCAAAAGATTTGACAATTATATAGAGAGAACAATAACATCAACAATGAAACAGAACAATAAAGAACAACAAAAGAAAAACATACACAATAGAGACAACAAGATTTTGGTTAGAGACCAGGGCAAAACCCCACAAGGGGGAAAGCCCATAAATCATTTCTTCTTCTTCTTCTATTAGATATTCATCAATGTTCAACTAAGATACAAAGTACAATAAGAATGAGCCATATGCTTTTCATCATTAATCACATTAGGCCTCGCAGGGCCATGATCCTTATAAGTCAATCAAAGAGGCATTCTCAAGACCTGTGATAGGGTTGCCTCCAAGTCATCATAGATCTTTGTCTCAAGTATATACATCACTGCCATAAGTCATTACATCACTTGTCATAAGATCACTCTCATACATCAAGGTCACTGCCATAAAGATCACTGTTGTATCACTATCATAAACATCACTGTTATATACATCGTCATGAATCACATCCCTATCATATTCATCACTGTCATCATTGTCATATACATCATATCCTTGTCATATACATCACTGTGATCATTGTGATACATATCACTTTCATACAGGGACCATTACACATTGTCATACGCTGTCATATCTTTGTCATGCATCATTGTGATATGACTACCATATCTTACTGTCATATGACCTCCCTTCAACTCATTGAATAAGGGCTTGACAACCAACCCTTTTTATCTACCCTTTCGCTTCTCCAAATTCACAGGTCTTTTGGCACAATACACAACCCTACTTAATTGCAACAAGATTGCCCTAGTTTACTGTACTAGGGCACACCAAGCAATCTCTAACAAAATTCCAAATTCATTGTACATAGGTAGACCATACTATCTAACAAATCATCAATATCATAATGCAATTACATACCTTTAGAACTTCATAATTCTGCCTCCAAAGACACTTCAACCTGTGCACTATGCTCCGAGATTTTTGGCTATGGTTAGGGCTTTCAATGGCAACTACAACAATCCTAATTCAGGCCTCATGTCTTCCTCAAAACACTGCGATTTCCTTTGAGACTAACTTGGCCTCACCTCAAAAATAAGTGTGATTGATCTGTCCTTCGAAACAGGCCTTATGACCCTCCTCACATGTCACTATAGGGGCTTAGCCTCCCTCCAAGACACTGAAACTTGCGGCCTTCTTAACCAGAGAATTCACTCTTCCAAAAATGAATAGATTCAGTCTCGAGTTATCCTCTTCCACTCGGCCTTGATTATAGAGGTCTTAAAGATGCCTTAAAGGGGATTCGACCCTCCCTATCTTCATTCTAATCTAGAACGAAGTTCCACAGGAAAAGGGATTGTAATTACAATGATAGAGAGCTAGGATATAGCCCTAACTAGGGCACATGTAGACTCATGCAACCAACAAAGATGTCTTCATGAACTCAACCCTCCATCCCTTCACAAAAAGACCATATGCAATTGCATGACAAGTTAGTGATGTGTGTTTGAATGAGTTCCAAGGTCCTTTATTTATATTAGATGTTGGAGGCGCCAAGTGGTGCCTATGAGGGTTGAGAACATGGTTGCTATTATTGATAATGTCACCAAAGTTTTTGGGGAAAAGGCCATGCTTGAACATGTCCTTTCCATGGCTAAGTATAAAGGGGTGACTTACCAGAAAGGAATGATCATAAACAAAGTATTCCCAAAGTTTTCTCTCCTCCCACTTCTGATTTGGACTTTGACTTAGGTGGTTGGATTAACAATGTAAAGGTCTCAGTTCCAGTATTAGAACTTTTGAAGATACCATCTCAAAGATCAAGGCTATTAGAAGCTATTGAAGTGCTATGAATAAATATATAGGAAATAATGTAAAATAATGTAAATGATAATAATCATAAATAATGATTAGTTAATTAGTAATTTGGTTGAAGAGTCATGTCTAAATGAGACATGAATCTCCCTTGAGAGACACCTGCTTGGTATATAAGCAAGCATCTCACTCTCATTTGTATCCTTCTTCATACATTTAATATCTATGTTGCACGGTTTCCCGAACCCGGGGGTGGGGTTCTTGAACCCGTCCCGGGTTCTCGAACCCAAGTACCAGATTCTTGTATGGGTGCTTCTAAGAAGAACCCATAAGAACCGGGTTCTTCTATGAAGAACCGGGTTCTCCATTAAAAAAATTTGGATTCTTTTGTCTTGACAAGTACGAAGAACCCTGATGATGGGTACTTGGAACCCCAAAATCGAGTTCTTTGGAGTTCATTTTAGTTTTTCTTTTTAAATTTTTAATTAATTTAATGGGCTTCCCCTAATATTCCAAATAGCTAGTTCTGCATCTTTCGAGAGGAATTTGAGTACTTATGCCTTTATCCATTCAGTAAAGTGAAATAGGTTGGGCTCAAAGAAGGCAGAGAACTTAGTGTACATTCATAGCACACTTTGTCTCATATCTCAAAAAGATCTTGGTTACAAGGAGGGTCCTTTCAAGAGATGGGGCCAATACACAAATGATGCTATGTGTGTGGGCGAGGAGATACAACCAGATGGCCTTATTGAGCTACCTCCCGTTGCTATGGATGAGAAAGAGCCTCAAGATGAGAGTGATTCCTACTTGAAAAGCATGCTAATTGAAGATCTGAGTGATGTTGATGACATGGCTTGAAGAAGCCATTGTTCACTATTAGCTATTTTTATTTTAGTATTTTAAAATTTCCAAGTTTTTGTTTGGAGATGCCTTAAGGCAAATTTTGAATGTAGAATGACAATGGACATATATCATGATTCTTATTAATATGTAAACTCCAATTTGCACTTGATATAACACTAGAAATTTTGAAGTTTCATTGTGAATGTTGAATGTTCAATGAGTGCATGTTAAATATTTAAAGTTATAATCATAAGTATTTAGTTTTCTTGTTTAAAGTTGAAAAATTACAAATTCACTTATATTATAATTTAATAAAATATATAATATTTATATATTATATAATAAATTATAATATACCCCGATGAACCCACGCACCCTGTTTCAGAAAATGACGTCCCCGTCCCCGAACCCACGTTTCCTGGCAACATAGTTTAATATCTAATATTTGTATCCATATGGATATCTTCATATTGTATCGCATCTATATATATATATATATATAGACACATTGCAATCTCATATTTAATGTGCCATCCCTTTATAACTTATGATATTAAGCGGTATTCCTTAGCGATCCTCCACCGTTGATCTACTCACGATCCGACGGTCAACACTTAACCCGATCAACCCAAAACTGTCCGTTGATCCTTCGCCGTCGATCAACCCGTGCTAGATCCAACGACCTGCATGAATTTTGGGTGAGCAATTTGCAAGCGAAATAACCACCCGAAAAAGTGGTTTTCTCTCTGCACTCGAGTCCTACGTGTCGCCCATTGAATGGAATCGTGCGCTCTCCTCTAAATACCACTTACTGCCTAGCGTCCACCCGAAAACCACTGCGACTATTACAAACCCACCTTTTGGAATATGACCACGTGCATTCACTCTTCATCCGTCTTCTTGATTTCTGCCGATATTATATACTCCTTCGCTCTTTTGGCTGCTCCTGTTAACTTCTTTGGCATATCTTACATGCGATACTCCCGATATGGCTGTTTATGCTCCTCCGCTACGTGTTCCTCTTTGTTTCTTCCGTTGAACTTCTTCCTTTGGCTTTTCTTTGATTGCACCTGTTCTGAGCTTCCAATGAGCTCTTCTGATGGTTTCCCTGATGGCTTTGCTCCTTGGATTCTTACTCCTGTTTCTTCATGGATCTGCTCTTTTTCTCCTAGAATATTGCCATATTGACATCAATGACAATCCAGGTCAACAATCCCCCCCTTTGTTATTGATGGCAATCCAGGTCAACAATCTCCCCCTTTGTTATTGATGGCAATATTCTTCTTCTCTCCCCCTTTGTTATTGATGGCAATATTCTTCTTCTCTCCCCCTTTGTTATTGATGGCAAAGGAGTACTTAGGGACTCCCCTTATCAAACTGCTTCTATTCTTTATGAATAGTAGATCTTCATGAGTATGTTACTCCCCCTGTAATAGTGCTCTTATTTTTACTCAAGATAGAGGGATTGATGCTTTATCATCAATTAGCACATTATCCCCTCTTCATGTCTTAGAACTACTTTATCATGGCTTCAACAATGCTTAAGGATGCTCCACTTCAATGCTTTCAAATAGATTGCAAATAGACACACACCAAATTATCAAGTCCAGGTTTTTATGCTTCAATCCATATTTTGTTGTCTCCATAGTCAGAATTAAGAGGCCTTCATGGTCCGAATCAAGAGAAAATGCCACTGAAATTGTCTTTCTTGCTATCTCTCTTTAGATCAGAGTTCCTTTGTATTTCTGTGCTTCTCTTTAAGTTACTGAGCTATATTCGACTGCACAACATTCTCCGTTCTATAGTCTTTTGATGAGCCATCTTTTCCTTGTGTTCTTGAAAAAAAGGATCTCTGCGAGTCTCCACAAGCAGAATTTGATATCCAAGCTGTGACTGTCTTTTAAATTCTATTTACTGATTGGCATCTTTTTGCAATGCTTCAGTTTTGTTAGATGCTGTCAACTGCTCTTGCTTCATGCTTCATTCCCGGATGTATCTATTTGTTTGAAGGTTGCCTCTATTTGTGTCCATAATCTACCAGTTCTCACTTCAAATCCCTGAGTCGAAACATTTAACATCTATAATATCAACACCATAGTTATTTGCCCTATTTCTCTAGTATTAGATGACCTTCTCTGTTGCTCCATTTACGACTTAGTGATCAAGTGGAAAACATCTTCAACAACAGTTCAAAGAATAGTTAAGAGATCAATTCTTCGATGGAGTGCTCCTGAGAGTTGATCTTTGTCAAAGAATGATTGTTAATATAGCTCAATAAGGATTTCATAAGGACCCTTTCACTAATAGCTTCTGCAATAATGATCAAGAATCATAGGCTCTCCCTAACTGTATGCATCATCTCTTTTGGCAGAGTCTTCCCATCAAATGCTTAGATTGTCAAAAATCAGGCCAATAACATGTTTTGTTGGCTAGAGAGTTCAAGGGACTTTCGGATTGTATTTGCTTCCCTCTCCATACTTGTGTAACTTTTTTCTTTTGCATGGTTCTAGCTTGTGTAAGAGTCCAAGTTAAGTTACAATCACGTGCCATATGACCAATGTTATGACACTTGAATCATTGTACATTATTCATGAATAAGAATTCATGATTTCTTCCCGCAAAATTGTTCCTTGGAGATTGTTGGGGACCATAATATCTATCTTTATTATATGCTTTACAATCTTTTGCCATGTGACCAAAATTTGTACAAGAATAACAATAACCAAGAAATAAACTTTGATACTTGGGAGATGGAGATTTCCTTGATGTACTTCTGAAGTCTTTCTATCTTGAGCTCCTTTGATGATAACCATTGCTTCTAGCATCCTTGACATTATCTACATTTCTTCTTGGAGCTAGGTTTCTTCCATTGTTGCCTTGATTGTTCTCCTTGCCTTTGCTGGAACTGGGAACATCACCATTTCTTTCTGGTTTCTTCACATCCCTTACGTTTGAAGCATTATCGTTCTTGTTTGAGGATTCACCTCCATACCTGAGACCTGATTTATCAAATGAACATCTTTGATGGCTGAGCATGTCATCCAAGGCTTGAGAGCTCTTCAAGGTTTTGTTCATCCCTTCAACCTTTTTCCCGAGGAAGACAATCTCTTCTTCCAAACTTTCACACTCATATTTCTTCTTAGCAAGTTGTTTCTCAGTTTCTTCCTTGATCTGAGCAGCTTCATTTGCTTCTATTTTAAGGGAGATGATATCTGACTTCATTTTGAAGATTTCTTCATTTTCCTTTGCTAGACTGCTCTTCATTTCTTCCTTGATCCTTGTAGCTTTACATGTTTCGGCCTTGAGAAGTTTGATGTTAGATTTTAATTTGAAGATTTTTTCATCCTTTTCTTTTAGTTGACAAATCTTGGTGTTTCTCTCCTTTTCGTCTTCATC
This sequence comes from Pinus taeda, assembly GCA_000404065.3. Classification (NCBI taxonomy): domain Eukaryota; kingdom Viridiplantae; phylum Streptophyta; class Pinopsida; order Pinales; family Pinaceae; genus Pinus; species Pinus taeda. The sequence goes on from APFE030628780.1 coordinate 105,046, forward strand.
GACCCGTTCTTCTATGATTGCTAATGCTTCCATTGTCTTCTCAGCTCCTTGTGCTAACTTTCTTGCTTCTTGTAGTTGACTTGACAAGGTATCTTCCCGTTTCTTTGCTTTATCCAATTGATTTGTCATGGATATGACTTCTTCATGATGCTTTCTTTTGTTTTGATGAAATTCCTTCTTAAGCTTGGCAAGCTCTTCATCCCTTTCCTGTATTTGAAGCTGGATCAGGTCAACTTTCTCCCTTGTTTGGTCTTGGTCACCAGCTAGTGCTTTCTTCTTAAGTTCCTTGTTTGCCTTTTTCAAATTGATAATCTCTTCCATGGCAGCTATAAGTTGAGGGAGGAGATCTTCTACAAAATCTTTTTCATTCTCTTCATCTTCTAGGTCTTCTTTAGCCTCGATGTCATCATTCTCACTTTCAGCTTCTATGACGGGTTCTAGATTTTCTTCTTGAGTTCCATCATCTTCTTGACTGATGTTCATGGTCAATGCTCCTTTTGAGCGAAGGTCATGGAGTTTGTCCCATACCCCTTTTGCTGACGAACATTTTCCTAAATTGTTCTTTATAGAATCAGGTAGCCCATTCAAGATTGCCTTCATTGCTTTTTCATTGTACTCCTTGGATTCTCCATCTATCATGCTATCAACAATCACTGATTTCCAGATTTCAATGCCTTGAGTCTTTAAGAAATTCCTCATTCTTTCTTCCCATATATTAAAGTTTCCATTGAACCATGGAGCCTTCTCAAATTGATTGTCTTCTATTTTAGTGGAAGAGGGAGACACATCCTTAAGAGGATTGGAGACTTTTTTCCTGGACTTTGCCATTTGTGTTCTAAAGATCAACCTTCAAGCTGTTAGGCTTTGAATGAAGGTACTGGTTGTGATACCAATTGTTGGAAATATGGGGGGGGGGGGGGGGGGGGTGTGAATCAATATTTCTTTTCAATTGTTATTTTTACCAGTTAAAAACATTTATATTCAGAACACAAGATGAACAACAAGAATAAATGCTTTTATTAATATAATCTTTGCAATAAAATAGATACAATATTATATATGATTCTAATCTGTTGCCAAGCACCAACTTGGACTTTTGTGAGGCTCCAACCTCCAGAGCACCAACTCTGTTTTGGGAAGGCACCAACCTTGGACTTAGGAGCACCAACTCCCAGGACACCAATCCTTCCAGTTCTGATGCACCAACCTCAAGGGCTCCAACCCTCTGCTGCAAACTGTCTGGATCTGTTTTCAAGGCACCAACCTTGGCTATAGGAGCACCAACTCCAAGGACACCAATCCTTCAAACTTCTGAGGCACGAACCCTAAGGGATCCAACCCTCTTGTCAAGGCATGTTTGATAGTAATGTTCTGCTCTCAGAAGTCTTCATTACTAAGTTCTGTCTGTTTACAGCTTCACTGTAGTCTCCATGCTATAACATCAATGGCAATCAGTCTTCATATGAAGAAGTCTATACAACTCTTCATACTGTCCACACAGAGTCTTGTTCTACTGGACATTTGGCTTCTTCCTGTCCTGCTGGACCTACTGCGTCCTCTGCTTCTTCCAGTTTTTCCAACCTCTAAACTTTCCTTGTTCTCTGTTTTATATGCTTGATACGCCTGACCTTTGGCTTCCTCCTTGCTTGCTTGAGCTTCGGCTTCCTCAACGCTCACTCGACCTTTTGGCTTCCCTCCTCCGGTCGCTTTAGCTTCCTCTGTGCTCGCTTGATTCTTCGGCTTCTCGGTCAATGGTTTCCTCTGTCTATTCGAGTGTTCCAATCACTGTTTTAAAAAACGGCCGAGTCAACATTGACTCGGCTGGGTTGATCCGGGTCGGAGGCCTCCACATTGAAACGATGATTGATTCGGTTCGGACGGCCGAGTCAGCCATGACTCGGCCGAGTCATGGCTGACTCGACCGAAACAGACCGTTTCCGTTATGACTCGGCCGAGTCACAAGAAACGGTATGCGGGATGCTAACTCAGCGATTTAACAAGTTTTAAATGGATTTTAAATTTGTTTGGTGGTTAGTTTGGAGTCCAAACAGTTATATGATTTTGCAAATTGTATTTTGGGGTCCATATCCCCCTCCCAAGCCCTATTTAACACACCCAAGTGCTCTCATTCTCTCACAACAATCTTATGCATTTGAGTGAGAGTCTTCTTTGAGAGTTAGTGAGTAGTTCTTGAGCTTGTTTTGGAGCAGCAGTGAGGAGTCTTGGAGGAGCATTGTAGCTGGAGTGAGGAGCTTCTTGGGCAACCATTTGGAGCAGCATTGAGGAGCTGATTCTTGGAGCAAGCTTGAGGAGGCAGTTTGTGCGTGGAGGTATTTTTTTCACCTCTATAAATCTGTTTTTGCTTAGTAAATTTTTAGTGCATATCTAGAAAGCTTAGAGAGTGTTTTTTGTCAAATAAATGAACATTGAATCAAGGTTTTTTTTTTTCATTTTCAGATTGTTTGCTTTCATTTCCTATTCAAAAATGGGCACCTAAAGCAAGAGATCCTGCTTGGGCATATGTTGAAATGGTTGATAGTCAAAGCAATGCAAAATTTGCCATAGGAAAATAAGGAAGGTCCAGGGGGCATTAATAGGCTGAAGCAACACTTGGCAGGGATTAGAGGCCAAATTACCCCATGTACCTCACCAGAAATTGGGGAGATTAGGAAGAATTTGTTGGCCAACATTGAGAAATTAAAAGAAGATAAGGCTAGGCAAAAAGACATACAGGCTGAAATTGGGAGGAAGAGGGAGATACAAAAAATGATGGCTGCCAACCCCCATTATGATTTTGAAGGTTCTTCCTCTATCCCTCAAACCGATGCATCCAATTCTTTCCGATATGTTCCTCCCTCTTTTGGTTCTGTTCAAGATAAGGGAAAGGGTAGAATGAAAAAGGGTGATGTGACTATCAAAAGTTATTTCACTCCCTCCTCTCCATCAGATGCATATGGTCCTGAAGTTAGTAAAACTCAAATGCAGCCCACTTTAGATGACCATTGGAAGAAAGAATTGAGGGAAACTGCTTGTGATTACATAGCTAGATGGTGGTATGATGCTGATATCCCCTTTAATGCTGCTCGTTCACCATATTATGAGCCTATGTTTGATGCCATACATGCTGCTGGAAAAGGTTTCAAAGGCCCCACTATGCATGAGCTAAGGGGGTTTCGTTTGCAGAAAGAAATTCAATCCATTAATGAGTATTTGCAAGAGTTCAAGAACTCATCGGCGAGAACAGGGTGTACCATGATCCATCATGTCAGATGGATGGACTGATCAAAGAAACCGTACCATCATAAACTTTCTTGTATTCTGCCCACAGGGAACCATGTTCTTAAAATCAGTTGATGCATCTGATAAGGTAAAAGATGGCCACTTGTTGTTTCAGCTATTGGATCAGGTTGTTGAGGAGGTGGGGTGGCTAATGTTGTTCAAATCATCACAGATAATGCCTCTAACTATGTTCTTGCTGGTAAAATGTTAGAGGAAAAACACAAGACCATCTTTTGGACCCCATGCGCTGCACATTGCATAGACCTCATGCTTGAGGATATTGGAAAATTAGATTGGGTCAAAAACACCTTAGATCATGCCAAAAGCATAACAAAATTTATCTACAATCATACATTGATTTTGAGCCTCACGAGGAAACACACTGGGGGCAAGGATATTATTAGGCCTGCCATCACTAGATTTGCTACACATTTTTTGACATTGCAATCTATGCTTTCCCAACATAGAAACTTGCAAAAGATGTTTTCCAGTGATGAATGGAATCAAAACAATTGGTCTAACAAACCGGAAGGCAAAGAATTGAAAAGGAAAGTCTATGATGAAACTTTTTGGAGAAAGGCAGCAGAGATTGTGAAGCTTGCGGAGCCACTAGTTAAGGTGTTGCGATTGGTGGATGGGGAAAGGTTGGCTATGGGCTTCATTTATGAGGCAATGGATCAAGCAAAGGAGCACATAAAGGCGGTATACAAGGATAGAGTGGCAAAGTATGGGCCCATTTGGGCAATCATTGATGAAAGATGGAGCAATCAACTTCATCGCCCTATACATGCAGCTGGGTATTTTTTGAACCCACGGTATCATTATAAAGCTAAGGAGTCAGGAGCTTCGAGGGGGGAGGTTAGAGATGGACTGATTGATTGCATTGATTGCATGATCCCATTGGAGTCTGATCAGCTGGAGATACACCGACAGGCCACAACCTTCAGCAATGCATCAGGTACCTTTGGGAAGAACCTAGCAAAGATTGCAAGAGAAGCAAATGAGCCAGGTAAACAAAAATTTCAATTTTTAAATACTTAATAGTTTTACTTTTTTTTTAAGTTTGTTAAAATCGTTTATAATTTGAAAGTTAGATATAATTTGTAATTTTTTTGAGCTAACTCATTACACTCCTATGTTTTTTGCAGCACAATGGTGGGAGGCCTTTCGTGTCCATTGTCCTGAATTGCAAAGGTTTGCAATTCGTATTTTGAGTCAAACTTGCAGTGCATCTGGGTGTGAGCGCAATTGGTCTGTCTTTGAGAGGATTCACACAAAGAAGAGAAACCGTTTGGATCAAAAAAGGTTAAATGATCTAGTTTATGTCCAATACAACCTCCGGCTCAGACGAAACCAATCGCTGAACAAAAGATCTGATTCAGATCCCATTGTGTTGGAAGACATTGATCCAACATCAGGTTGGGTAGTGGAGAGTCGTCCAGCAGAGTTTGATCTTGATGAGGATCGTGATTTAGATTTAGATATTGAGACATCAGTTGATCTTGAACACGTTGTTCAGTTGAATGCAGATCCCAATCCACCAGCCTTAGTCTCACAGCGAGCAAGGACTCCAGTTGTAGGTGCTTCCTCTGCTCAGCCACGACAGAAGCGCAACCGCGTATCTACTTTATCTCAGCTTGCATCTGCTGCAGTTGCACAACCTGCTAGTGGTACCACTTCTACAGCTACAATTGGAGATGATGATGATGAGGAGGAGCCATGGGGTCCCCTGTCTGACCCTGATGATGATCCAGAGATTGATCGACATGATCTTGGCTCCTTTGGCAGTAGCTACTAGCCAGTAGTACTAGTACTGGAGTCTGGACTCTGGTCACAGTTTACTTTTGTTGTAAAGGCCATTTCTAGCCTCCTTGGTTATGTATTTTTTGTTTCCAGTCTTTGATCATGTATGACAGTTGACTATGTATTGCCATTGGGTACCATTTTGATATAATGGATTGGTTCATGAGCCTACTTTGATCATATGTTGTCTTCCATCTGTATTATAATGCTGTGTGTTTGGAAACATGAATGAAAATCTTTAAAATTATGTTTAAAATCTTTAAAATTATGTTTTTTTAAAAAAAATATATATTTAATGTATTTTTTACAACGACCGAGTCATTGAAATCGAGCCGGCCGAGTCATTACCGTTTCGGAGTTGGAGTCGGAGTCAATCCTCCGCCAAGTCGGAGTCGGAGTCGGAGTTTTAAAACTATGGGCAAGACTGACATGGATTATCGAAAGGCCCCTTAGCTTGTCTTTAGAGTCAGGAAACGATATCATGCTTAGGAAATAACTTCTTGAGGCTCGACTAGTTTCATTTCAAGGTATTGTTAGTGTAGATATTGCATCGATTGGTGTGTATCCATGCTCACTCCATTTAATGCCGCATTTAATTCCTTGAACAAAAAATGAAATAAAACAAGTTATTTTATAAACATGATGCTTTTTATATGAAGGTAAATAAAATAATGTACCAAATTAAGATGTATCGTTTGAATGAGGCATGTTTAAACACAGGGTCTAGGCATTTGGGCGAGCTCATTAATTACATGTGATCTAGATATTATGTAATATTAGAGATGATGATGCAATTAGAGTGCCAATGACCCGAGTTATTTGTGAGAATGCATTCTATGGGTCGTGGGCTAAGTCGCAACACGACTAAGGTGTACATGGGGACACTCTAGGGCTTCAAAGGCGCAATAAGCCCAATGGCAGTTTCATAGCCCTAATATAGTTAATAGGGTGAGAACCCCAAAAGAGACCTTTAGCCATTAGCACAAGTTACTACCATCACACTAGAAGCGTATTATGAGAAATAAAAACTTGAAGGTGCATGCATCAATAGAACACTAGCCCCTTAAGATGACTTTGTGAATGGAGCTGACTCAAATGGTCAAATATTTTCTTGAAAGATTGATATGTGAATCGACATGCAAAGCTATGACAGCTTGAACCTCCCTTTGGAAATTGAATGCCCACGCTCAAGAATATCATTGAAAGATGATGAGGTGCATGCTAGATTTGTGGACTGAGAGTTTTGAGACATAAAGACAAAACAACAATGTTAAAATTCGCAAAAAGGGCCAAACTCCATGTGGGTCATCTTATTAATGGCAGCTGATATTTTTCTTGGATCCCTCTCATCGAGAGGTGTAGGATTGATCTAAAGATCATCCAATTCTGATAAGTATTCATGGAGATATGAATTTATTTGTGTTATGGGACAATTCGTTAAGGTCGGCCAGCAACTAAACTGCCCCCACTTGTGCTCCACGTTTTGGTATAAATACAAGTGCCTTGCAAGTCATTTGAATGCACAACTCTCTTGATATTTCTTCTTCTCCACTTGTTTTGGGCTTTAGTGGAAAGAAGAATCTCTAAGGGAAAAACGCAATCCTAGAGGATGATGCCCTAGCCATAGAAGGTGGTCTAACCGCAGTCCAACAAGGGAGATCTAGCACAGTAAGGAGGCCTAGCAGCTGACCCTAATGTAGTCCTATCATGCACTAGCCGCAGGTGTTATCATGCCCTAGTTGAACACAGCCATGCCCTAATCCTATACGTTGTTTTGAAAGGGTTTGAGACAACCCTTGGATGCAGCAAAAAGGGATGCCCTAGTCGCAGTCAAAAGAGACTCCTAGCCGCAGCAAAAGACAGATCATTGAAGGGAGATCTATCCACATTTAGAGGAGCTTATATACGCAACCTAAAGAGGCTCCTATACACTGCCCAAACCTACCCTAATCCGCTACCTAAAGAAAACCCTACTCGCAGTCTAGAGAGACCTAATCCAAGGTCATCCATCCACAATCTAAAGACCCTATTTCGCTATCCAAAAGGAAGCCCTAGCTGCAGCAAGGAAATGACTGGACAGTATGGGCATTTGAGGGCTATTTCAGGGGTCTATTTAGAGGACAGTATGACTGATTGGAGGAGGCCGAGACAAGGAGGGTTTGCTGGAAGGTACAGCTATTGTTTGAGGGCGACAAGTCCATACATTAGGCCTGAATCTGCCCTAAAGGAACAACATGATAGCAACAGCTAGAAGGAGCATTCAGCGTGAAGAAATAAGGCTACTCTGAAACCTAAGTTGCAGGAAACGGGGAAACGGGTATGAGTTTTCGAAACGGGCATGGGTACAAAACGTGAACCCCCCAAAATTTTGGAAACGGGGAAACGCAAAATATATATATATATATATATTATATTAGAAAATTTAAGAAATATGTGAAATCATAAAGCATATATAATACATTCTAATTTATTACATTATGATTAAATTGTCAATTGTCAATGCATAAACTATAAGTCTCTAAATTTACATCACACTTACTCATGAATGATCACATAATGAAAATAGCAATATCCAAAATCAGCCACGAGAAATTTCTAATTTCTTGTCTCGTGCTTGATTGGGAATCTCCTCCTACATATTTGAACGACCTTAGTGCTCTTGATTAAATACAAGTTCTATACCCTAGTGTCCTACGTGCTCTTGATTATTGAGAGTCTCCCCTGCATAGAGGGTTTGGTTCTCTTAATTAAATACAAGTTCCATACCCTAGTACATGACAAAATCCAATGGAAACATTGCAATCCCCCCAATCCTGAAATCCTGTATAGAAAAATAAAAATAAATAAAAATAAAAAGTCTACTGGATTTTGAGTGAGATCTAAAACTCTACTTTCTCCATATGAAATCCAATGAGGGCGAAACCACTCTCAAACATCCTGAGTCATTTCATGGTAATGTTAAAAATTTAAGTAAAAGGATGAAAATGAAAAATAAAGGAGAATGTCACTTTTACTTCAAGAATTTAACATTACCATGAACTGCATATCAACACTAGGGCCATAGGCTTGAACATTAGGCTGCCCCACTCAAAAAAAATCCTCTTTTTTATATCTTGAGAGGCATCCAGAAGATATTTTAGTCGCCCAATAAAAAATTGGAAGCAAAAAAATGAGCTTAGGATCAGATCCGCTGAGGTATCATTGGAGGATCAAGGATCATATTTGTGCTGCCTAGAAGCTACAGGAAGATTGTGTGTCAGGCCATAGGCCATGACACCACAGTCAAGGATTTGATAACCGTCTTGACATAATGATGGTTGCCTTATTTTTTGTTAATGCAACATATAGATAATGATGGGCATCATGATGAACTGTAGTATAGTATCAATAAATAAATGCTACAATGATCCAAAATGGATCCTGAAACTCTCTAAGTCTTCATGAACTCTCTATAATTTATGCCAAAGATTAAAAATCTTGTGAAGATCAAGCTTATCAGAGGAATCCTCATGACAATTGCTAACTATGATCAACACGGAACAACGAGGGCCATCGATCAAGCGTGTAGAGCGACAGACCATGGTAATGCATGCTGTCGCGGATTAGCAAAGTCAGCGATGGTTTGAGTCAATGGGGGAGGAATCTGATATGCAATTAGCTACAAGTCGCTAATCGCAGTGGCTAATCGCATATCGCAGGGCAAACCCCTCGAAGAAGGAGAACCACATGCGCCCGAACCCGAAAAATCATGAAATGCAGCGGAAAGTGTTTCAGCTTCGTTCGAGGCGGGATTCCATAGAAACCGGCAGGATATCGGAAGGGCTTTGAGCGGTAAGTGGTTTAGACCGAGTTTGCCTGATGCCACACAGCAAGTGACACGCATCTAGCGGAAGAGAGAGGAAACCGCTCACGTCGGACGGGTAAACGTCGAGCAAGTTATCCGCCCGATATGTGCAATGACCGTAAGATCTGGAGGGTCCAGATCAACGGCGGAGATGCGACCCGATGGATGACCGGATTTGACGAAGCTATAAAGCAAATTGCGCAGGATTTTGAAGTCCAACGTGGACGATGAGTTGGCAGAGACTCGTGTTTCGCGGGCATTCTTGGAGTAAATGGAAATAACGGCCGTTTCAAACGATAGAGTGTTTCCAGTGAACCTGACACGCTCATCCGTTAAAGGAATAGGTGGCCACCTCCCTATAAGGCGTTATGCAGTTACTGTAACCGCCAAAAGAAGGGATTCGAACAGACAGAGGCAGGGAACCAGAAAGCCGAGAAGCGGAAACGAAGAGTCAGGAAGCAAATTGGCTTTAATTTAAAGCCACGACTGATAGAGAGGAGAGAGAGTAGCCCAGGAAGTAGTAAGCGGACCTGGAAGTAGAGAAACCCGAGCCAAGCTGACCTGAAGAAGCAAAGGCAGCAAGTGAGCCAGGGTTAAGATAGAGACAGAGAGAGTGCTCCAGAGAGTCTGTGTACTCGAGAGAGACTTGGGGAATCCAAGTACAGTTCCACTGATTGTATCTGTTGTGTGAGACTCAAATTGAGCTCACTGTAATAGGCAAAGCCACCAGAGGTTGGAGGCAGAGCCGCAGAGCCAAAGAGCTCTAATAGACTTCTAAAGAGCCACGAGGCTGCAGTGAAGTTGCAGCACAGCAGGAGATCGAATGATCAAGATATGGCTAGTTGTCTGAGGTGTGTTGAAGACAGGATAAGGAGTTCCAGAGACAAATGCAAAATTCTGAGGGAGTCAGAGAAGCCAGAAGCTCGAGAAGCTCAGAGCACTGACTAAAGGAGTCAAGTCCAGAGAAGCCTAGACCTGTCTACAGAACAAGGATAGCCAGGGGTAAGATGGCATTCTAAACCCATTGGTTCAGCTGTAAACCAATGGAGTTAAGTGTAGCACTTGTAAAAGAATTGAAGCCATAATCCCAAAGAGCCTAATCGAGTTGATTAAAGCTCAAGGAGACATAGCCCAAGATATCAGGGTGAACTCCATATTATATTGTTGTCTTATGGGTTTGTTGAATTGCTGCTTTATTTACTGTTATTTGTGTTTCACATCAGCATAAGCAAATGAACATAAGCACTCAACAGGCAAAAACAAATACAAGCATACATCTATATTTTCAAGCATTTCTTAATTCTGCATTGGTTAATCATTAAGACTTGGGAAAATTTAAAGCTTTAGAAGTGGGAGAGGTTCTTTTAAGTTAGACAAGAAGCCTAAGAGCCCCATTTTCAGATCATACAATGAGATGCAGTATGTGGGCACAGTGAGGTTTAGTATGAGGCAGCACTGGTGGGTGCAGTATGATGATAAGGTACAACTTGATGATGCAGCAATATGATGTGTGCAGCATGGTAATGAGGTCCAGCATGATGATTGAGTGCAACACAGTGAGGAGCATCATGGTGATGGAGTCACCTTGGATCAGTGGAAGCAGTGTGCCTTCTACTCAGCTCAGATCAGCTACCTCATATGTTATCTTTGTAGAGAAGATCTCTGTTCTTATTTAGATAAGTCAATATGTTGACTTCTGATGTATATGTACTATCTCTCTCTCTGCCGAACTATTGAAGAACATATAAGAAGAATTGATCGAGGGTTTCACCACATTGGGGTTTGTCCATGGCTAGCACCACATCTTGTGTCCTCTTGTCTTGGCTTGTCTTTTTCCATTTATATTTATGTTCTATCTCCAGTTTACTTTAATGTTGATGTGATTGCTAATCTGGAAAAGATATTGAGCTAACTGTGAAAATTGAAATAAATTGCTCTAGCATAGAACATACCTAAATTTAACAAACAACCTTTCCAAACGCTAAAGCACTAGAAGGTGTAAGAACACATGCGCAATATGACCAATGGCAAAAACATATGCCTCTCTCTTGCAAACGTATATTGAAGGAGAGATAATGCCTAATAGCACATTCAACCACATCCACCTGTTGAAAACCCTAATGGATTTAAGAGGACTAGTGCGAGATAAGGTTAAGCCATGAGGTATCCTCGTAAATCCTAAGATGCCAGTATGATCAAGCTCATAGGTAGATCCAAAATAATAAAGATAGCAACATGTGTGAGCATTAATAGGGCTTTTTAGAATAAGTCAAGGAGAGGTTGACCGATTGGAAACCAAATCGAAACCCTAATGGGTTGAGCGAGCAGAGGGGGACCCAATTTTGGGTGTTATTGTAGCGGCTACAACAGAAGGATAGAAGTGTGAAATTAGTTGAAGTTATCACAATAGCAACATCATCTTTATTACATTCAGCTGCGACACCTATATTAGCAATAACTTTAGCAACAATACAAGTATGAAGAAATGCACCTCAAAAGACTAAGAAGACCAACAATTGACTCGTTGCTTAAAAGGGATACTCAAGAATAGTAGAGCAGCAAGATGTTAGCACAAGTTCTATCAGCGAGTTATATTTTGTCTTTTAATCTATTTTGTCATGTTATAGCTTTCGCATTGTAATAACATTACATACTAGTTAAAAAAAAAAAGTTGAAGTGTGCTTGAATGATGTAATCATTTTAGGAGTTGTGTAAAGGAATCATAAAGTTAGGAGGTAATCGTGAATAGCCTTCATTAGAAAGTCATAATGGGACTCGGGAGTTTCATCCCCAACTCCCAGAGGCATTATTGTTTGTTGTTCTTCATACCTACATTCCACTGATAACTTGTAGACGCAAATAGATTGTTGTGTTCAATGAATATGATGTTATTCTCTATGTTCTTATAAATATTGTTCACGTTCAACATAGAGCATCACAGAAAATCTTACTCGTGCGACTACACGACACCTTTAATTCATTGATTAACAAAAATTGGATGGTACAAGAGACTTGCCCTATAAAACACCAACTAATGAAATTTCTCACCATTTATTTTCATGTTTTTCCTCTATTGATCTTACTCTCTCTTTATAAACTAGAGATTCATGATATTTTCATCATGAATTCTCTTTACATCATAACATAACTTTTCATGCTACCATTGTTAGAATTCCATGCACCCCACGTCTAGTCTATGCTTTAGCTAGAAAACATAAACAAACTTAAAATGCCCAACATCAAAAATGTTGCACAGCAGAATATAGCAGCAATTTGATCAATGTATAGTACACAAGAATGAATGCCCAAATCTGATTTCTTATTAGTCTTTTAACAAGAGAATCCACAAGGCCCTCATACTAGGGATAGTGGCCCTTTATAGTCCTTGTACAATGCCAAAATAAACAAGACAAAATACAACACTCTTGTACATATTACTTGGGCTAAGGTCGAGCCCTTTCAACTCCCATCTGCCTTGACTAGTGGTTGTCTTTTGCCAACAAAGCCTACAGCCACTTGTTGTAGCACACAGGGCACTCCTTGCCCTCCTTAAACTGCCCAGGCAGCTCCCTTTACGCTCACAGTCAACTCAACAAACTCTCTACCTTCCTATGGGCACTTCTTTCCCTTTCAACTACTGTTGCATCCTCTCAGTTGTTCAACACCTTGTCGTTGTAGCTCCTTAAACCTTTACCAGACCTTGGCCTACTCTCTTAAGCCCTCTGTCTCCCTGTTTTCCCTTGTGGCCACCCTTTTCTCCTTGTTATAGCCCTCAGCGAGCCTCCAACATGCACAGCAACACCTCGGCCTCCATTTTTAGCCTGCAGCCCCCTGGCACAACACTCTACATGGTTGTTGCTTGCCCTAACAAGCCTCCCCAAGCCCTTGCGGCCTATTTCTTAGGCATGCGACCAGCTTCCTCCTAGCTATAGCCTCTTTCTCCACCATAAGCCAGCAGCCTATCCACACATGCCTAAGCAGACCTCGGCCCCTTCTCTTCTAGTTGTGGCTAGCCTTTCCTAGTTCTTGTCTGCCTTAACCAACCAGCGGATGCCCTAACAAAACTTGGTTTTCAACTTTAGGCCAGCAACTTGCTCAAATCTTTCTCCTGCAGCTCCTTTTGCAACTTGCAACGAGGTCTCTTCTAGCCCTCTTGCTCCTCACAAGAAGAATGATCCTTGATCTCCTTGTCCTCAAGCCTCTCCATTGGCTTCTTACTTATACTTGTCCATTGGTCCCTTTGGAAGGCCCCTTGTCCTTCAAGAAACCTCCAACATCAACCTCAACATTAAATTAGAATAATAAATGTTTTCCTTGGGCATAGAACTCCATCACTTTGGGTACAAAGCCCACAACTCGGGTGCGAAGCCCGCACACTCATACTTTATGGGCATTTCTCTCTCACAAGCCTAGCACCAAGGACTTGTGAGAGTACCTCCCAATGCTACCCAATTTCAACACTCACTCTTAGCGAGGGAGGTACTTCCATTCCTTGGAAGTCTCTTTGTTTCCCACACTGGAACACAATCCTCTACCACGACTACTCCGCAACATTCATAACAAGCTTCATCTTTCATCACAGAAGCAAAACCTATTGTAAGAACGAAACCCTTCTTGGAAGTTTCGTTGCTACTAGAAGCCTCTTGCGTCTTCTTTTCCTCATAGGCCTTTAAGTCAGTCCATGGTTCGTTCTTGTTAGACATGGAAGTCTCCTTTCTTCTCTCTAACGATGCACCCTTTTGGGGTTGTTGACTCTCCCTTGAATCGACAAACTCCCTCTAAAACTTGACTCCCTTTGAGTCTCTGAAACCTTCTTCTTTCCTTGGTCAATAGGCTTGCCCTTTAGCCTATACACACCATTCTCTCTGACTCCAAGAACCACCCCTAGGATAGAGATAGATCCACTAGGCTTGAGCATCACCTTTCCATTCAAGAATATAACATCAAACGCCTTTGCCTCAATTGTTGAGACTAAAAGCAAACTGCATCTAAGCCCAGGTACCCAAAGTACATCCTAGACTCACAGCAATCTACCTAACTCCATCTCTAACGGTACAGTCCTAGTTCCTCTGACAGCATGTTGATTCTTATCACACACATGTAGATCAGAGTCCCACACAATCAGGGTCTCAAACACTTCTCGTGTTCTTGCCATATGCTTCAAGGCTTTGTTATCTAGGATCCAAGCACCCTCACAAATGGTGCTCCCGGAGAAATGAGAGATAAAAGAAAACTCCTCCTTGAATCTCCTAGCGAAGTCATCCTCGTCGATTGTAGTTGGAGTAAACATTGCTACGTCAAACTTCTTCTCTTTCCCTCCTTTCTTCTTATGCGGACACTTGCTCGCATAATGACCAAACTCTTCACATGCAAAGAATTTCATTTTGCTTAAGTCCTTCTTCTTGTTGCCATTGTTGAACTTCCCTTTTCCTTTTTTCAGCTTACTAGCAAGGGAAATATTCTACCCATAAGGACTCTTTTGTAGAATATCCTCATCTCGAAGTTCCTCCTAGATGAAATCATCCCATAACTTGTTCCAACCTAGAAGATTCTCCCATGATACTACTCTTTTGATGAATGGCTTCCACTGCTCAGAGAATCCCCTCAATGCAGTCCTCACCAACTCTAATTCTTCCACATTATCCCCTATAGCTGCAAGCTCATCATGAACTTGTGAAATCCTTGTAAGATAGGAAGCCACATACCTGTCATCTTGATGTTCCTGAACTTCCTTCTCAATAAGATCTTCTGATTTGCGTTCATGTTCCAAAACAATGCTTTTAGAGCTTCCCACATGTCCCATGAAGTGCTTTTCTGATAAGATGAGGAATCAATTGATTATTGACTCCAGCAAGAATGAACAACTTGGACATTACATCAACTAGATTATCCAAAGCCAAAGTTGCTGCATCAATTGGTGCCTTGATCTAGGTGTTGGCATAGTCCCACAAATCATTCACCAATAGCACTAGCTTGATTCTTTCCTTCCACAAACTGCAGTTGGATATCCCTTCAAGCCGGTCCTCAAAGCTCAAGCCATAAATCATTTTCTCTGTTGAATTCTTACCCAGGAATCCAAGAGACCAGTTGTCACTCCAACAAGAAGACAACTCAGCTCCCTCTTAGAGCTGCCACCTCTGCACAAATCTGACCCCAACTCCTCTTCAAAGTAGCTCCAATACCATATTAGAATTCCATGCACCACAGATATGGCCTATGCTTTAGCTTGAAAACAAAAACACACTAAAAATGCCTAACTTCAAAAACTTTGCACAACAGAATATACCAGCAATTAGAACAATGTATAGTGAATGCCCAAATCTGATTTTTTATCGGTCCTTTAACAAGAGAATCCACAGGGCTCCCGTACTAGGGATAGTGGCCCTTTACATTCTCTGTACAATGCCAAAATAAACAAGACAAAATACAACATTATTGTACAAGTTACCTGGGCTGACGCTGAGTCCTTTCAGCTCTCATCTGCCTTGACCGGTGGCTGTCCTTTGCCACCAAAACCTACAACCACTTGTTGTAGCACACAGGGCACTCCTTGCCCTCCTTAAACTGCCCATCCAACTCCCTTTAGGCTCACAGTCAACTCAACAAGCTCTTTGCCTTCCTAGGGCACTTCTTAATGTTTCAATTACTGTTGTATCCTCTCAAACGTTCAACACTTTGCCGTTGTAGCTCCTTAAACCTTTACCAGACCTTGGCTTGCTCCCTTAGGCCCTCGGTCTCCCTGTTTTCCCTTGCGGGCAACCATTTCTCCTTGTTGTATCCCTCAGCCAGCCTCCAACATGCACAACAACACCTCGGCCTTCTTTTCTGGCCTTTAGATGGCACAGCACTCTACAGGGTTGTGACTTGCCTGACAAGCCTCCTTTAGCCCTTACAGCCTGTTTCTTGGGCCTGCAACTAGCTTCCACTTGGTTGTGGCCTCTTTCTCCAGCACAAAACCAGCAGCCTATGCACACAAGCCTAAAGAAACCCTAGTCCCTTCTCTTCTGGTTGTGGCTAGCCTTTTCTGGCTGCGGCCTGCCTTGACCAACCAGCGGATGCCCTGCACAAAAACACAGTCCAATGAATATTCTAACAAAACTCGATCTTCTCTTTCAGGCCAGCAACTTGCTCCAATCTTTCTCCTGTGTCTAGGTTTCTTCTAGCCCTCTTGCTCCTCACAAGAAGAATGATCCATGATCTCTTTGTCCTCAAGCCTCTCCATTGGCTTCTTACTCGTCCATTGGTCCCTTTGGAAGCTCCCTTGTCCTTCAAGAAACCTCCAACATCAACCTCAACATTAAATTAAAATAATGAATATTTTCCTTGGGCACATAACCCCATCACTTTGGGTACAAAGCCTACACACTCATACTTTATAGACATCTCTCTCTCACAAGCCTAGCACCAAGGACATGTGAGAGTACCTCCCAATGCTACCCAATTCCAACACATGTGATCCATCTTAATCCAGATCTATTAAGCAATGAGAGATATCAAAAAACTTGAGGTGCAAACCAATGTTGCACTAATCGTTATCGGGATAATATCGGCGTGAGAAAAAAATCGGAAAAAATCGTTTGGTACAAAAATATTCATTTTTTTCAAATTTTTAATATCTAAACCATCTACAACATAAAATAAGTACATTGACACATACATATGATAAAAGAACTAATATATAAGACGTTTAATATCATTTCTAGTGCTAAAATCACACATAACAGTGAACCATGTCCTGAATAGTAAGTCTTGACTCCTGAGTCCCAACTCAACCTCAAAATATCAACAAAAAATATAATAATGTATCTCATATCATGAGTCATAATGTTATATACAATGAAATGAACCAAATAATTGAAGTCTAATACTACTAATTTCCTTTGCCCCTCTAGATATAGATGTCGGTGGAGGTGCAAGCCGCAATAGACTATGGAGTCTGTTGTGCTCTAGACGCTGAAGAACTACGAGTTACAGGAGGTAGACCACGTCCTCTACTTGTGACAGGGGTAGCTTGGGTCACTTCCTCCTCGAATATAAAACAAACAAAAAAAATTATTTTTTTTTGTTGAAATTTGGTACCAGAGGACAGGTGGTTCCCTTAGGCTTTGATCTTTGGCCTAGGGAAAAGTGTCCAAAAGATTTTAATTTTTCTCCTAAAGTGACTTTATAATTTTTATAAAGTTAAAATCTAATTTAAAAGTGACTTTAAGTGATAAAGTTACTAAGTCTAATTTTAAAGTGACTTTTATAAAGTCAATGAAAAATTAGAAAGGAAAAGTGACTTTGGAAATAAATGACTAAGTGGTCTTTATTAAAGTGGGTGAATTAAAAAATAGAAAGTGAGACTTAAATGTGCATTTAATCTCAGCCATTGATCTAAATCTATCTCAGCCATTGGATTTAGGGATCACCCAAAA
>APFE030628782.1:0-10918 GCA_000404065.3 Pinus taeda
AACCAATTTTTAAAAATCAAACACCTTCCTTCACACATTGTGGTTCTATTGAAATTTAAACCTAAATTGTGTCTATTGAGAAATCTCATCCCAACGGCTAAACAAAAATTAAATGAATTGATAAAAATTAAATCCATATTAAACTTTAAGTAGTTCAAACCTATCTTAACAACTAAACACGGTAAAATTTGAAAAATTAACATTTTAATTAACATTTTTTTTAGTGAATGATATACTTAATTTACCTTTTCATTTTAGTATACACCACCTATAGGTTGGTCTGCACGAACCTACCTTTTCTTCTTGTAGTCAAGAAATCATGGATGACCACTGGCATAGTTTGACATAAAGACATGTCATAATTTACACAGGATGTGTTTGCGATAAATTCTTTTCTAAATGTTATAAGTTGATTATTTTGAGAAATTCTTTATTATTTTTAGAAAGTGGAATGAATTGACAAGGGTAGTGGTTTGAAATTTCATTTAAAAACTGTATTTTACTAAGCATCTCACAACCGACTACCTTTACTTTAGTGGGTCCCACACTGTCACGCCCCCAAGCCTACGGTAGTTTTCCAACCGTGCCGGCGAGGTGCGGCACCACCCCACACTTTCTTTTTAACAATACTAATGTGTGCGGACTACGCCTAATTCACAACCAATACTTAGTTTATTTTTCGCAACCAAGTAAAATACGTTAAACCTGTTAGGATTCCGACACATAGGAAATAGTTAAGTTCAACTTGGTCTAGTATAGAGTTAGGTATAGAGTTAGGTAAAGTGTGTTTCTTTACCGTTGTACATTTTGTAACTTACAATCCGACGGTCACGATATGTAGTGATCCGACGGTTCATTCTCTCCTCGGTATTACCGACACTTGATCCGTGGCTTGACACCCGATTTGTCCATGAATTCTATTTAAAGCGCATGGAGGGTCATTTGTAGGTTAACCGTGCATGAGAGAAGCTTATGTAAATTTTCATTCTTTTATTAATAAATTGCCTGGAGTAGCCACGTTGGTGCAGGCCGTGGACTGTTTCCCTCTCTGAGGGTTTTAACCACGTCAAAATACTGGTGTATTGATCTGTGATTTGTTTGTGAGTGGTGTCCTTCTGGTGTTCTGTCTGAGGAACTTACCCTGTAAATTCCTACAATAGGCCCCCAACAGGACCCTAAAGCGATTAACACCTAGGTTCTATGGAAATTCCATGTGGGAAGTTATTTCAGAAGTCAATGTATTCGTAACTATATAATTTCAATTTGAGTAAAGTTGTGATGTAGGGAGCTTTCAATTTTGTTGGTGTTTGGTCATGTACCCTAGAGAATGAAGGGATTAAAATAAGAACAAAAGGAGGTATTCCCCCAACAGGGTTTTGAACAGTTGAGCAACTACGTTCTATGCTGGAGGTCACAACACTCGGTCTTATGGTGAAAAACAATAAGAGACTAAGAAAAAGGGGCTAAAGGCTAGGCACACAATCTTTCAATTTTGTAACATCACCTTAATAAAGTTACGAGATGCGGGGTTAAAATATTGCAAAACAAAGTTGTATGAAGGAAGAATGAGTCGACGAGTAAGAGTAAATGGGGACAGAAGAGTTGGTCACTTGAATAAATAACAACTGTCAAGATTGTTGAGACAAGGGTGATGGGGAACATGATTTTTAAGGAAGGGTATTGGGCCTATTTCAAGTTGAAATAAGCTACCTCTGATCTCTCATGCATGCTTAATTGAATTAAATGGTAAAAGAAGCCACAAGTACTAGAGGTCTAATCATATTTCTAAGGAGACATGCTTAGGATACGTGTTAGTCTCTGGAAGACAGTTCAGAAGTATGTCCTGAGTAGTAAAGAGTGACGCTATTGGTACAAGCTAAATTTAGTGGAAGAGCTCCTTCACTCTATACCATGATTGATATTTAGTTCTTGGTAGTTTGAAAGACACTCATGTGCTGATCTTGATGTTTAATGCAACAAAAATGGGCAAGAGAATGAAGCCCATTCTTAGTGGTTAACGAAGCTATAGTGCCTATGTATTAGATGCAATAGCAAGATGGACAAGCCATGGACAGGTACACTCAAGCAACATAAATGGAAAAATTATGGTTGAAAAAGAAAACATTGATCACATTGCAAGAGAGGAACAAAACCTTTGAGTGTAGAATAGAAAATTTGGGGAATACAGTATTTTTGTTCGAGCTAAAGAGTGTGGAACAAAGTATTCGTAAGTTGTGCAAATGGAAAAACTGTTAAACTGAGACATAATGTTGTAGAGGGTTGTGATTAGAATTGAAGGAGAAACAAGGAGCACAATTCAAAGGAGATTTGTATTTCTCTATATGTATTTTCCCCTTCTTTTAGTTTTTAAAATTGTATGAAAGGTAGAACATTGGATAGAGCAGGTGGTGGTCTCCATTCATAAGAGGTTGGTGCTTCTTGGAATTTAGGGACTTACTACCATGAGGGGTTTAGTGCCTCCTATGAATGGGTGATCATAAATAGATTTATGTAATTAAGTAGGTGCTTAATTTAAATAATAAAAACAAACAGATTGGTTCTTTTCTCCATTTAGGTTTCCACGTAAAAATAATTGTGCCAATATGTCTATGTTGTGTGAGGGTCTTATAAAATAGGTAATAAGATTTTGCCTATTAATTTATTTATTCTGAGAATCTTCTTGTGAAAGTTAGCCTATGAGTCACTTGTTGTTATAGCCTAAATTTTTACTTGTCATAAAAGTCATTCAGTCCTTGAAATCATGTGGTAAAAACAGTCTTAGGTTGGAAATAATTTTTTCTTTCCAAGCTTTTGTAAATGATCTAGCAAGTATTTTCATAATAAATTACTCAAAAGCAGCTTTCTAACAAGCTATACATATCCTGAAAAGGATATTAGAATCAAAACTTATGACATGAAGAAGGTCCTTGTTCGAAACCCAAAGAACAAAGGAAAAGGCTAAGTAAAAGTCTAAATCCTGTATCTAAGAGGTTTTGGAGAGAGAAAACATTGGACAAAAGAGAAAAATCAACGATTAGTGATCATCAGGATCGTAATTAGAAATCAAAGGTTCCAAATCCGACATCTTGAAGTTTCATGGTCAATCGAAAATTGGCAACAATTGGTGGGGTCATCAATCACAGATTCATAATGGAGGGAGGTTGGTCACATTTTGAAATCACTAGGATTATGGGAAAAGGGCCTCTAGTGTTAAAGTGTTAGGAATAGGTGAATAATGTTAAAGTTTCGAGGAAGGACAAACAATTTACAAAGGAATTGGTATTGGGTCCCTCGATCATTATTATCAAGTTTCTACCCAAGTCCTAGGGGCTAAGGCTCATATATTAATGACCATCATTCATTTTTGAACCCCCTGTGTTTTCCAAAGTTTAAAGAAGAGAGGGGGGTGGTTGAAAAAGCAGTTTTGATAAAACCATTTCATATATGTGGAAATCTATGGTAACTCATCAATAAATTTAATAGAAATGTTATTTGATGGGTAAGAGTATTAATAGATCTAGGGATATTAGCAATTGTAATTATTTAATATTACCAAAAATAATATTAATTATTGTTATACTATATATACTCAACTAGTCAGGTAATAATAGATACCATTACATTCTTGTTGAAGTATTATTCTAATAATTAATGGTTAGGGTAACTAACATTTCTAGGAAAATTAGTAATAATAAGGATTTATTGTATTATTATTATCACTATAATAGTGTTATAATAATAGTATTATTTTTAAAGGTAACTAAATTATATCGATTTATTCGTAAAGTTGTCTAATTTAGCTATATGAATATAGATATTTAGGAAAATGATTGTCACTCAAAAATAAGAAGTCAAGGGAGATTCCTAAAGAATATCAAAGGATTAAGGCTAGAGAGAGCAAGTTAAGAAAATATTTATATAAGAAAATTATAACCAACTATAAATAGAGGGAGGGAAGGAAGGGGAAGGAACGATTAGGAATTACCATGTGATTTACGCTGAAAATTTTCTCTTAAATTTTTGAATATGTAATAAGGGTTGGAAATTGTATTAAGAGAGGTTGTACATTGATGTAAGTTGTGCATTTTACTAAAAGGTATCAATTTATAATGATATAGAGAGCCTTGCTCCAAGATTCCACTGTCGAGAAATTGGTGATGTACTTTCTCTTGTGAAATTGTTTATTCTGTCAACTTTCCATATGTTTTGCATCTTTATTGTTTCAAGAAGAGTAAAGGACGAATTTTCTTAACTGTACTATGTTATGGCTTGTAAACAATATCAATGTTTTCTGTCTAATGTTAGATATAGAATTCATCTTAGTATGCTCTATATTTAATTGAATCTAAATCATATTCATCCTTTGCACTTCAATGAAACTATAATATCCAAAATATGGCATATCCTTCCCTGTTACAACTACTCTACCATTTTGTGATTGATTACCTATGGTTTCATGACTCCATGCCCAATGGACATTTACTGCAAATTTCAACAAAATATTTGAAAAATCCCACCTCGCAATTTCATAACTATCTTAATATCTTGAATAGAAATCCAAATCATGTTCATACGTCCCACTCTAAAGTTGGATGGGCTAGATCCTAGATTTCAAAGTGGTTTATGGTTACCTGTGGGTTTCTCTCCTCAGCCTCGCTAAATTATAGAATTATAACATTCTGGAAACCATACTGGGGAATGATCTTAAGAAACAAAATATTTCTCTAGTAATATCAACTTGGAAGCTTGAAAAATATTTCTTGTGGGTGACAGAGAAATAGAAACAGTTTAGGCTAAAAGTTTCACCCAAAAATCATATATGTTGTTGTTATTTATAACCTTTTTGAAGATATGGCTCCTAAGAGAATTCACACCAGGTCTCATTCAGATCCTAACCCAGCCAAAACTATAGATTACCCTAAGAAGTTGATTAAAAGTAAGAGTTTCATAAAAAGTCAAGCCATCAATAGTCCTCTACCAAGAGTTAATTCCATTCGATAAACCTTGATAATAGCTAAAGATCTTGAGTTTTACCTACAGTTTGAGTAGACCATTTTCAGGACCAAATCAGAAAGATCTATCTGTGAATCAATTGTTGATGAGAGTAAATTGAGACCTTTCATGTCAGTGCAAAAACCTATTTTTTCGAAATCTAATAGAGACCTTCTACAATAGTTTGAAAATCTTGGAGGCCTAGTGACTAAACTAAAGGAAGCTCCCGAAGAAGCTTTAAAGGATCAACCTTCTATTGTTTTATCTTCTACTTCACCTTTGACCTCTTCTATAGTTTCTCCTTCCACTGTTGTTCTGATTTCATCTACCATCTA
The DNA here is from genome assembly GCA_000404065.3 of Pinus taeda. Lineage (NCBI taxonomy): Eukaryota > Viridiplantae > Streptophyta > Pinopsida > Pinales > Pinaceae > Pinus > Pinus taeda. The sequence goes on from APFE030628782.1 coordinate 5,328, forward strand.
GATTCCTTCTATACCAACTCCACGAGTCATAGTTTCATCTTCGCTACCACTTCTAACATCAATATCAACTGTAGTTTCATATTCTTCCCATTTAGCAGTCATTACATCTTGTTATTCCACTCTTGTCATACGAGGAAAACTTAATGCCTTGCCACAGGATTATCAGAGCCATATACCTCAATGTGATGGCACTGGAGAAATGACAACACAACAAAAAATAGAGAGAATGAATGACTTTTCATATTTACAAGAATTTGATGAAGATGAGGTGAAAATGAGGCTCTTTTCACAAACTTTAATAGGAGAAGTTAATAAATGGTTCAAGGAATTTCCAGAATCTAGTATTTTAGATCTCCCATAATTTCATCGAAGTTTTCTCACAAGGTGGGAAGTAAAAAGGAATCCTTTTCAAATCTTAGTTGAATATGAGAGTATAAAGAGAGCTCCTGGTGAAACAGTTCACAATTGTTGCACTAGATTCACTAATGTTTACAATTCTATTCCAGTAGCAATACAACCTCCACCAGGGCTAGCTCGAACCAAATTTACATCTAGTTTTGATGCAGTTATGTCTTATCAACTGGGGGAAAGAAATTCTAACAACCTTGTAGAAATGAAAAGGAATTCATTTAGTCTGGAAGAAAATTTATTGACTAAGAGAGCAATGTTAAAGGCTGAAAGAAGAGCCACGATCAAAGAAGAACCTTGTTCTTCTTCATCATATGTAAAGTTAGACACCTTAGTTAAAACCATGGAAATAATGATAGAAAGTATAATTTTAATTCACAGGGCTCCACCTTGAGAAACTCAAGGGGTTCCTCAGATTAGAAATCCTAATTTTAGGAGAAATCCACCCCAAATTAAATAGAGAGTGAAAAGAGTCCCAACAGATCAAAAACAAATTAGACCTACATTTCAGGAGAATTATGCAGATGAAGAAGATGAGATAGATGAGGACCTTGAAGAGAATCAAACAAATCTCTTTAAGGAAGGGGAAACAAATAATATTTTCTTAACTAAGGAAGAACAATATCTCTTTTTGTTATCACAGTCAGACGTCATCCATGCTGAAACTGAACATTATAAAAAGAGATAAGAAAATCCTATCATGGAGGTACACAAACAATATAATTTGAGGAGAAAGAAGACTATATTAAACCCTCCCAAGAACATTTAGAGTGATGCACCTTCCAGTAGGTAGACAAAGGATGATTTTCAAAAAGAAATTTCTCATAACAAGATGCAAGAGCTGAAGAGGTATATAAATCTCCATCTTCTTTTAGTATTGAAAATGAACTAGCTGATGTCAATATTTCTATCCTTTAACAAAATTTATAAAAAAGAATGTGTAGATAACTCAAATGATGAAGGCACTAAAAATAGGAGAGGTGATAGCCATAGTTAACTTAACAGATGATCAATCTGAATTATTATTTTGACCTAAAGTTGAAGGGAAGTCATAGGATGTAAATGTGCCACCTTTCTATGTCATTTTGAATATTTAGGACTATATTTTTCACAATTTTATGATTGATTATGGTGTTTCACACAATTTCATTCCTAAAGTCACTATGGAAAATCTAGGACTGGATATAACAAGACCCTATAAAGATCTATACTCTTTTGATTCTAGCAAAGTTAGATCCTTAAGACTCATTAAGGATTTTTGTCCAACTCTGATGAAAATCCCAGCCAAAAGTGTGGCTATGGATATTATAGTGGTTGATATACCTCCCAAATATGGAATGATATTATCAAGATCTTGGGGGGCAAGTTACAAGGTACCATGCAAATGGACATGACATATGCTACTATTCTTGATTTTGGTCAACATAGAAGGTTGTATAAGGAAGCATTAATGAAATATATGGTAAACAGCCAGGACAAACCAACTAACTACACCTTGTATTATGTGCATTCAGATTTGGATTCCTTCATTGTATACAATGAAGAATGTTTAGAAGGGGAAATGTTAGACTTGAAAATTGAATTGACCAAAATAGAGGAGATGAAATTAGATGCTAGGAAGGACGATGAAGGGGGTGAAGCCCTATGGAATATGGATTTAAATGGGTTAGTTAGGAAATAAGGAGTAGGGGTAGGCGTTTAGATCTCAAAATCACAAAAAGGTAGAGCAAAGGGATATTCTTAGAAGCTCAATTTCCAATGCACAAATAAAATAGTTGAGTAAGAAGGATTGATTTTAGGACTGTAGATTTTGAAGAGGCCATGAGCTAAAATGATCTATGTACATGGTGGTTTAGAACCCATCATTAATCAAATAAAAGTTGAGTACTCGACTAAACACCCTAGACTAAGGGCCTACATAAATGTTGTCTTAGATTTTTTGTAGTGTTTCCAAGAGTATCAATTGCCTCTGATTCCTAGGGCTCAAAATATCTCAGCTGATGCATTGGAAACATCATCTAGTACTTGTAAGATTCATTTTCATCTGAATAGAAATTTGAGGTTGAAGTGAAGCATAGGCCATTTTTTCAAGATAATGTTAGATATTGGCAGATTTTGGGTAGTGATAGGTAGGTAGAATTTTTTTGTTGCAGTTAAAATAAGAATTTGAGAATGTAAAGATTGATATAGATAATGATGTATATAATGATATGAATGAAATAGTATTGAATGAGACTGATGAAAATCCAGAAGAGCTTGAGCTCCTATAATTGAAAGACAATGTGTTGCCAAGGGGTTTGGCTCCATTAGAACATATTTTTGATTCTAATGATGTAGCGAAAATACCTAATATATATCCTATAGGAGGTGAAATGAAAGACTATAATATCGGCACTCAGAGTAATCCAAAGACTATAAAGTTTTCCAAGTTTTTACCTCCTAAAAAAACAAAAGTATCCTGGTTAGCTAAAATAATATTCTAACCTATTTTCTTGGGGATAAAAAGATCTAAAGGCATATATACCACCATTATACAACATAGCATTCCCATCAAAGAGAATCAAAAGCCTTTTAAGAAGAAATTAAGAAGGGTGAATATGATTCTATTACCCTTGATAAAGAAGTTCATAAATATTTTTGATGCCAAAATGATTGTGCCTTTGAGGCTTTCAAAGTGGTTATCAAATTTGGTGCCAGTAAGGAATAAGATAGAGGAAATAGGATTGTGTGCGGATTTGAGGAATATAAATAAAGTTTCACTCAAAGTCAATTACCCGTTACCAAAGATGAATCATGTTTTACAAAGGGTAGTTAGGTCCAACATAATTTCTTTACTTGATGTATTTTCAGGATATAATCGAATTCTAGTACATTGAGTTGAACAACATAAAATGGCTTTCACGACAACATGGGGAACCTTTCTGTATGTGAATATGACCTTTGGCCTTATAAATGTAGGATCCACTTCCCAGAGAGAACTGGATACTTCTTCTCATGAGAAGGATAGGTTCATTGAAATTTATCTAGAAGATATCATTGTATTCTCTAATATAGATTAAGGTCACTTGTTTCACTTGAAGATAGTTTTTGAGAAGTGCAGGAAGTATGATATTTACCTGAACTCCAAAAAGTGTTTATTTAGATTGGACAAAGATAAGCTAGTTGGTCACATTATTTAAAAGAATGGTATCATAATATACCACAACAAAGTTGAGGAAATAATGAATATTTATCCCCCTAAAAACAAAAAATAATTTCAGTCTTTCATTAGCAGGATAAATTTTCTAAGAAGATTCTTCTGAAACCTGGCTGAAATATTAAGGCCAATCACAAACATGCTTAAAAAGGACACTGACATAAGATGCAATAGTAAGACTAAAACATCTTAAAGTGAGGTGAAAGTATCTTTGACATGTCCTCCTATTTTGATTAGTCCTGATTTTACTAAAGATTTCATGATTTTTTCCTTTGCATCAAAACACATTATTGCGACAGTATTGTTGCAGAAAAAGAAGGACTAACATGAAGATCTGAAATTGATTGCTAGTTAATGCTCCACTAGTATCATTTCCAGATATAAAATTTTCTTTGGCTTGGTTTTCTTATCCATCAAGAGTTTATCCATGAGAATGTGATTGTTAATTCATCAAACTTGGTGAAATTTAGTTTTTTGCAACAACTTAAGAGCATTAATTCAAATGGCTAAACAACAACATATTAAAAACATAGCAAGAACAAATAATAGATCTCATTACAAAAATTTTTGTTGAAGGAGTTCACCCCGCCTCGGCTACATATCCTTCGTCCTGCTTCATAGTGTGGGTCTTTGTATTAGCTTAAATAGTGCTCAAATTATTGTTACATGCATTCAATGCTCGTGGAACCTATTCCAATGAGTTTAAAAAATTCAAATCTATAATAAGTGACTATTTCTTTACTCAATTTGGTTACCAGCTACTCTGGGAATGGCCTCTAACACTTGGTGGCCCTAAGCTTCAAAAATATTCAAGTGACCAAAAACACATGTAGATGACCTTTTCTACCTCTAAAACCTACTCCAACAAGCTTAAAGAATTCAAATATATCATAAACGACTATTTTTTAGTCAATTTGGTTACCAGCTACTATGGGAATGGCCTCCGACACTTGGTTGCCCTAGGCTTAAAAAATATTCAAGTGATGAAAATCACCTGTAGGTGACCTCTTCTACCTCTGAAACCTACTTCAATGAGTTTCCAGCATGCCAATTAGCCAAAAATGCCTTTTTTTACTCAATTTGCTTACCAACTACTCTAGCAATGGCCTCCAACACCTCGTGGCCATAGACTTCAAAAATATTCAAGTGATCAACAACACCTATATATGACCAATGAGCTCCCAACATCCCAATTAGCCAAAAATGGCTATTTGTTTTCAAAATTTGGTTGATAATTGAGTAAGTTATGTCTCAAACAGGTTTTCCTAAAAGACCTCTCCTAAATCTGGAGAGACTCTAGTTAAGTCCACCAAGTTTGTTGGTAGTTCTGGATTTAGTGGCTCCACCATAAATTTTGCCAGCTTAATTATGGATTAATTAAATGCTAAAATAATTAGTGGCGCACTAATCCACTTAACAGTTGGCCCCTAGCTCCTTGTTTGGGTGCTTGTTCACATTGGGTGGGGCCTAGCCCCGTGGGACCTTTTCTCTACCGAACTTTCAGAAGCTCTAACTTTTGCATACGATGATTTTTTTTCAAACTGTTCATGGTGTTAGAATCTTGGAGACAAACTCTATCCATTCATTCTAGTCTAAAGAGATTATGAGCACCTCCATCTTTTAACTAAAATACTGATCCCTCATCATTATTCCCCACTAGAAGCCTTTTGCAGCCCAAAATCTCTCTTGATCACTAATTATGTTGACGAGGGGACTGTTCTCTCATCCTTCCAGTCTTTATCCATTGAATTTTCCTAATTTCATTATTTGGAGCCTTTCATAAATAGTCAAATTTTTCCTTCATTCCAACGACCATCTATTGTTGTATTGAACACCATCATGCTACAATATTTCTAAATTTTTAAAATAGAAATCTGATTTTGCATAAAACATCTTGTTCCTACCTAGGTCAAAAATAAAAGGAAACATGGAATCTTTCTCACGTTTCACTTTGTATCTATGGCAACTTTTATGTACTTGAGTTGAC
>APFE030628784.1:0-17002 GCA_000404065.3 Pinus taeda
ACTTCTCACAAGTATCTCCACCTCTGTCACACACAATACAGCTCAGATCTGAATCAATCACTGGCTCAAATCTCCTTCGCTGCTTGCCTGCCTCCGCTGCTCAATACCTGCTCAAGAACTGATGATAATTCCAAGGCAACAACGTATTTACTTGGAAAAATCACGTGAGCACAAGCTACAATGTGGGAAAATACGTGGGCAAACTCATTGGCATACTCAATCCCTTGATTGTGCAAGATCTGATGCACAACTATAGTCACAACTGATAGCAATCTGATTCTCTAACACCTGTCCCTGCTGAACTGAACATGCACTGACATGCAACTGAGTTAACTGATGTATTCATTAGTTGTATTATGAGTTAATAACTTGTGAATTAATTAATAACTAATTCACCCAACTCATCTCTAGTCTATTTGCCAGTTAGACTAAATACAACCAGTTTAACAAAGCTAAACTGAACACAACTCCATCAACTGCATCTCCAGTCCACTAAACTCAACTCACTTGAGTTCTAACTGAAGTCCTGCATGCAAATATTAGTCATCCCATAGGTAACCACGTATTTCCTTCTGGGATCTGCATGTACCACATCCGTAGCTCATCCTGAAGTGCTCCAAGAGAATAAGACAAAGTTTAATAGTCTAAATATTATTATGAGCTAATAATATTTGACTGTTCTATATTTAGACTGAGCAGTCACTCCGCTGTGGTGTCACTCCGCTGTGGTCTAAAAATAGAAGTCCATCTATTTTTTCCAACTTGATCAATCATCCATAAACAGCAACCTGCAATCCATAGACATGATCCATATGTCTAAAATTAGACATAGTCTAAAAATAGACTTGCGCCAAAAATAGCCTGCGGGCCCACTTAGTGAAGGCGACTCTTTTCACTAAGCTCCATCATCTTGTTGCAATCTCAACAAGATGTTCAACTGGTGCGAGGCAGTGCTTTGACAATTGAAGGCAAAATTGACCTCATGCAAGACTCAAACCCAACAGAGTTTTGGGTATGGCACTCTCATTGTCTCATTCATACTTGAGAGGGTACCTGTTATGCGCCTGAGGATGAGCTTAGGTCCCTTTGATCCAAGGGAGCCTAGACAGGGGCAATGGGTATCACTTGATCCTCGCATAGGAGGTGAACCTATCTGACATTTTTTCGAAGAATATTTCTTCAAATAGCTTAGTGGCCAGATTTTGATGATTGACGACTATGCTTATGAGGGCATGGACTTCACCGACGACCCTGACTTGATTCTGCCGCCTGGAAAAACTGGGGGCCTCAAGGTAATAATGATTTTGAGAGTAATTAAAGTATTTTTAAGCTTTTGAATATTTATGTTATGATTTTGTTGATTTTATGGGTGAACAAGTACTGACATGAAGGTTTTTGCTTGACTCAAATATGACAACGGTACGACCTGCAGGCGAACCTCACCAAGTGAGGCAAGGAGTCCAACTACCTGATGGGGGGGTGATGTTGACAATCTTTGTGAGGTTTTGAGGAACCTGGAGGGCTTGAGCACGGGTTTTCCCCCCCTTCCTATGAGGGAGATCCCCGCTCATATGCAGCAGCACACAGTGGGTGTGCCTGAGCAATTCCTGGTTCCTCTTCGGAGGATGGCTAGAGTAGTGTTATCATTTCATGAGAAGTAGGCTCTATTGGCAAGCACTTTGGTATAGTCAGCAGGTGTTTATAGCTAGGCTTAGTAGCCATTTTGTACTTAAAGCACCTAATTTTTGGAATATTTGGATGTAAAAGACTAGATTCGATATATATATATATATAAGAAAAATTCTCTCTCCTCTCCTCTCTCTCATATATCTATATATATACTATATATATATATATATAATAAGATCTAATATATATATCATAATACATATATATAATATATATATATACTAATAATATATATATATATATATATATATTATATCTAATATATATATATAAATAGACATATATACCATATATATATATACATATAAATATATAATATATAATATATATAATATATATATAATAATATATTATATATATAATATATTGGTATTTTATGATATAATTATTTTTTTAAGTGTTTTTGTAAATTTTTAACTGTGTAAATATTTACTCTCATACATGTATCTATAGTGAATGAGACAGATGCCAATCTAACACATAGTTTGCCAATGAATCAGCAACTATATTAAATTCTAGGAATTTGTTCCTATGTGATAACCTCAAATTGACGTTCCAAGAGTCGTACCCTTAAATAATGACGTAACAAGAGTGGATTATGAATGTGATAATGATTTGTCAATTTCATAACAACAAGATGAGAGTCTAACCTAACCACTACATTGGAGATGTCCCTTGATGATGCTTTATTGAGAAGTGAAAATACGAACATGTACTCAGCAATATTGTTGGGGGCAGTACCAAGAAAGGCTACCCCGGAACAAAATAGTGTCGACTTAGGTGCGTAAATGAACCAAGAAACTGATGCAATGTGCCGTGTGTGAGGACTGACACCATCCGTGTATCCTACGTATGCTAAGGGTAATGAAGGCATCTGCATTACGAGAAATATGTATCAGACAAATACTTCAATAAATACCAAAAAATCCAGTCACATAAAAAAAAAAGCAAAACTTATAAAGTCATAAAATTACAAAGAACATACCTAGTGCAATACTAGGCATAATACTTTTTCAGATAGAGCCCATTTCGGGGCTCAGCGAGCGAGACTCCTTCCCAGTCTTGAAGTTCATATGCCTCTTTTGAGAGGGCTTTCTTGACGACATATGAACTGAGCCATAAGGGTTGAAGTATTCATGCCCCCAAGAGGTCATGTTTCTTATCATAGAGTAAAACAAGATTTCCCTCTTGGTAAGAATGAGGCTTGACCTTTTTGTTGTACTGGGTTTTGAGCCCGCACTTGTGGGCTTTGAGTGCCAATTCAACATCTCGATGGGTTTCATCCAGTTGATTTAGGTATAGCAGGCACTCTTCTTTCGCAGTAGTGTCAGGTAAGATTTCAACAACGATTTGTAAGGAAGGAATCTGACACTCGATTGGTAAAACTGCTTCCAGGCCATAATCTAGTTGAAAAGGTGCGAAGCCTGTAGTAGTTTTAACTGAAGTTTGGTATGCCCATAGCGCAGGATATAAAATTTGATGCCAATGGGTTTTATGATTCCCTACAGACCTATGGATCATGGTTTTTAAGAAGCCATTGATGGCCTCTACTTGACCATTAGCTTGGGGGTAGTAGGAGGATGATTGGTCCTGACGAAAATTGAGCAGCGATGTTAAGTCAAACATCATGTGATTCTGAAAATGAGACCCATGGTCTGTAATGATTGTGCGGGGCAGACTGAAGTGACAGATGACCTAATTAAACAAGAATAGCTTCGTAGTTTCTCCATCGGCCCGAAAGGTGGGAAGGGCTTTAGACCATTTCGTGAAATAGTCCACAGCTACTATAATATAGTTGTGTCCAACGAAGGAAACAGGGTTGTAAGTTACAAAGTCTATCCCCCATTTGGAAAAGGGACCGACGGAGATAACCGAGTGTAGTACAATTTCCTGCATATGTACATGATTAATCTCCATCAAGTGAAGTCAATCTTCCAATAGTACCAGGTTAGCATTTGTGTGCTTAATCTAGAACCATTCTGCCAATGAATCTTGAAAATGCAATTCATCCTGAACAAAAAATAAATTATGCATAATTTGCAACTCACAACAAAAATTAGGAGTATATCGATAAAATGATATGTGTAGACTGCTGATAAATTCTTCCATGTAATCTGCCACAGGATCTTCAAAAGTATAAGAAAAAATATGTTCTTGATCAGCTCCCAAAAGAAAATTCTCTATGTATGAAGGTTCCTACTCGATTAAACCTTCTGTTGGGATAATATTTTCAATAGAACAATCAACAACACCTTTAAGAAAATGATCTATGTCACTATCATGTCTCCACTTTTCATTTCTAAGCTTTGATTGAAAATAATTTGTAATTCTAACTTCAAGAAGAAAAAGAAATTTTTTCACATCACTATATGACATATGATCAACTTCAAATAGATTTTTTACCTCTCATTCATGAGCATCATTTTTTTCTTCAATGAAATAATATACAATCTCTTTATCGGCTTTATTTTTACATGAGATAGCCTCCTTTGCTATGATAGATGGCTCAATATATTGTTGCCCAACATGTCCCACTTGCTGATTTCTCCCTGTATGTTCAACACCTAACTAATGAACTTGAAGAGCTTCGTCCTGTTCCCCATTTAAACCATTTTCATTATAGACAGGAGGATCATCAAATTTAACAAAATAGGAACTCTAGGGATTTATTTGCAACTTAATTATTTCTTCCTCTTCTTGACAGCTGAGCAAAAATTCTTGATGCATGTTTGAAATTTCCTCCATCTGAATACTCCCTTTATTTGCTTGGAACAGAGTCAACCAATTCTCTTCTTTGGAGATTATTGGAGAGAAGTGCTTTATAACCCTCTCCACATCATTTTGAGAAAATGGTAGTTCCTCACTTTCAGAGACTTGCTCATAGTTAATCTGGCTATAACTTCTCTGAATGTTAGATATATTATCAACAAGATCATTAGTTTCCTCAATAGGGTTATCTTGAGCTTTTAAAGTTTCTTTAAAATCATAATATTCACAACAACCTTCAAAAAGAAACTTGTGTGGATAATAAGTTTTAAAATAAGGATTGAATACTTAATGGAAATCTTTTAGAGATGAAATGCTTGAACGAGGCAGAGACCTGAACCAAACCCTAGGTTGTTGGTCCAATGAAAACAAAAACAATTTCATCTTCACATCTTCATGAATAATGCCCTACTGCTCCATGCATTCATGAAACTCTTGGAGATGCTGAGCTGGATCTTCATATTCCATTCTACTGAATTTTGGAAGATACTCATTCCACGCAGAAAATGCAGGCATATCATGAGGATAGCCAGTGATCCCAGTAAAATCAAATGGATCAAATTTATGGACTAAGAATGCAAGGAGAGCCATTAAAACCCAGAGAATAAAACTTCAAAGTACAGTGGAGTCGCCAATCAATGTTGCAAGTGAAAATCACAAGTGTGAATGTACAACCAACTGCTGAAACTTGTCATTCTCATGAATCAGCTTCAAACTTAATAAACCCAAGGAAAAGTGCTCTTATTCAATTGCTTTTATTCAAAACAGCCAAACATTTCCTCCTCACTTAACAACCAAAGGAAAATATTGAAAACCCATGGGAAAATGTTCTTGTCTTCTCTCCCCGGCAGCGGTGCCAATTAATGTTGTACCTTAAGAAAACAATTTCTTGGCTGTGGAGAAATTGTGCTTAAGCCATTAATTATTATTGTTTATTGTCACTTATTTGTCACTTTATTGTTTGTTGTGTTCTCAAATTAAGAACCTAGAAAACTTGGTCTTTAACCCTTAATACATGTATGACAAGAACATCTTAGAATGCCATTTGTTCCTAGATATAAATGATGAATGAAGAAATATTGAAGGAGAAGTTAAAGATAATATGTTGCTTAACACAAAACCTACTATCTGTCACTTAGAAGAATTATGAAAATGAGAACTGAATCATAGACAATATGCTGCTTAACACAGAAACTACTATCTGCGACCCTTGGAGAAGTTAAAGATAATATGCTGCCTTACACAGAAACTATTATCTATAACTTAGAAAGGAAAATGAAAACTTCAAGTATAGGAGAACTCTTTTAAGGAATTTTAACTTTATCTACATAATAAAATAAAGGCCTGCAACTTCATTACTATACTTGAAAGAAGAAAACATAAGATGACACATGACAGAGAAGGTTACAAAATTATACCCAACAATTCATGGAAACTTCTGATTCTTTCATTAATCAACAGTTATATCAGGAATACAGTGGCCTAGTCTTCGGGTTCTCCAAAATTCCAACCACCCCCCTTTACAATTCCCTTTTCGGGCTTTTATCTCTTCCCTCTCTGACTAACTGTCAAATCAGTTTTGGAAATTGATTTCTCGAAACAGATAATAAACCGCTTTATAACAGTTATAAAACTATTTCCTATTTGAACATTAATGATTATTGTTTATTGTCACTTATTTGTCACTTTATTGTTTGTTGTGTTCTCAAATTAAGAACCTGGAAAACTTGGTCTTTAACCCTTAATACATGTATGACAAGAACATCTTAGAATGCCATTTGTTCCTAGATATAAATGATGAATGAATAAATCTTGAAGGAGAAGTTAAAGATAATATGCTGCTTAACACAAAACCTACTATCTGTCACTTAGAAGAATTATGAAAATGAGAACTGAATTATAGACAATATGCTGCTTAACACAGAAACTACTATCTGCGACCCTTGGAGAAGTTAAAGATAATATGCTGCCTTACACAGAAACTATTATCTATAACTTAGAAAGGAAAATGAAAACTTCAAGTATAGGAGCACTCTTTTAAGGAATTTTAACTTTATCTACATAAGAAAATAAAGACCTGCAACTTCATTACTATACTTGAAAGAAGAAAACATAAGATGACACATGACAGAGAAGGTTTCAAAATTATACCCAACAATTCATGGAAACTTCTGATTCTTTCATTAATCAATAGTTATATCAGGAATACAGTGGCCTAGTCTTCGGGTTCTCCAAAATTCCAACCACCCCCCTTTACAATTCCCTCTTCGGGCTTTTATCTCTTCCCTCTCTGATTAACTGTCAAATCAGTTTTGGAAACTGATTTCTCGAAACAGCTAATAAACCGCTTTATAACAGTTATAAAACTATTTCCTATTTGAAATTATTCAACTTTATTACATAAAAAACATATGTAAAAACGCGCCAAAGCGCTTTGAAGGGGCCACAGATATATATATATACATATATATAATATATAGATATAGATATATTTCAGGAATGATCTAATTTTCGGAAGCACAATGAAACCCAATGAATCACCTTTTCTTTGGACTCAACTTTAACACTAATTTTCCCTTTATATAGTGAAGAGAAAACCTTTGGTTACTGTGGAACTCAAAATAATTAACTTTCATTTATTAACCCATCGGATCTGCCTGTTCAATGTTTCATTGACTTCCTATCCCTAATCTCCCTAATCACAATCAGTGCTTTCAATTGTTATATCAATATAAACCTTTACAATCCATGACAGGGCAGACACGCGGGAAGAATTAAACATAATATAAACCATATCGGGTCCGGCCATCGCATATCGCAATTGGTAGGACCATGACATATGCATTCGACACTTTACGGACCCGCCAACATTATAAAACACAATATATCGTTTTTCGAGTCCGGCCCATATCGCAATCAGCATAAAAATATACACATAAAAAATGTTATGCGATATCACAGACCTACCAGGGCTTTAAAATATAATATATAGTATTTTGGGTCTAGTCTGCCATCGCTCATCGAAATCGGCAGAACCCATATACATGTATATGAAAGACTTTACTATACATTGGACCCACCGAAACTTTACAACATAATATATATATGTTTCGGGTCCGACTATCGTGAATTGCAATCGGCCAAAGCTAAGGTGATATGTTATATAGTTTCCCACTTTGATTTGCGATTGCGATTTAATTGCATCGCTAAAACACACACACACACACACACACACACACACACACACACACTATATATATATATATATATATCGGGTCCAGATCTGTATAAATTCTTGTATTGCAATTTCTTTTGATCCTTGGCTATACCAGGGTCGATTCTTTTATACTTGTTCTTTTAGCGATTCCGATATATAATGAACAAAATGCTTCATTTCTTTTATACTTTGAGAGGGGCAAAGAATAAAAAGGAGTTTCATTGAGGTTGAACCCCCGATAGTGATATAACTGATAAATAAAGCTAAAAACACAATATAAGCTACAACAATGAGTTTGAACCAAGACCATTCCTAGAGATGATGGAGAGGCTGCTAGGCATAGAAGAAAGTCATGCCCATAGTTGGGAGCGCCAAGGAGTGGGGCTGTTATAAGTTCCTTTTTCAAGGCATCAAATGATCATTGAGCTTGATCATCCCACAGATATGGCACTCCTTTCTTAAGTAGGCATATACAACCTTTCATCAACTTAGCATAGTTTACGATGAACCATCGTGAGAAATTTTCTTTCCCTTGCAAACGTTGGAGCTATAGAATGGATTGTGGTTCAGGCAATTGAGTGATTGCCTTTGCCTTATCGGGATCAACCCTACTCCTGTACTTGGAGACAATGAATCCACGTAAGTGTCTAGACTTGACAAATAAAATGCATTTATGCGGATTCAGACGTATGTTATAAAATCGGCACCTAAGAAAGATAGCTCTTAAATGATCTAGGTGTTGTGATCGCTTCTTGAAATGGACTCGAAGGTCATCCAAGTAAGCTTGAATGATATGTCTGATATCGTGAAATGCGTAGCCAATGGCCCTTTGAAATGTTGCTCCAGCGTTCTTTAAACCGAATGGGAGTTTTCAATAGGCAAAGATTCCCCATGGGCAAATGAAGGCAATTTTGTGTTGGTCTTTTGGTTTTATAGCAATCTGGTTGTAACCTAAGAAACCATCCATGAATGAGAATGATTCGCAACCAGTGAAGTCATTGATGATTTGGTCAATGAACGATGTCAGATAATTATATTTTGGACACACAGTGTTCAAGTCTCGATAGTCAACACATACGCAGATGGTTCCTTTCTTCTTATCGAAAAGAACTATATTGGAAACCCATTCTGTTAAGGGAACGAGATAAATGAAACTAGCACTTAAAAAAATTTCCACGTCAGTCTTGATGGTTGTTGTTTTGCAGGGGTGGACTGGTTGAAGCCTTTGGCAGATAGGTTTAGCATTGTCTTATATCTTGATCTCATGCTCGATGATAGAAGGATCTATGCCGGGAATTTCTCGTAAGACCAAGCGAATACATCGCAGAATTCCTTAAAAAGGCACATGAAGCTTACAATTTCCTCATGATTGCAATCTATGCCCACCTGGATGTTTTCTACGATCCCTGTCATGACAGAAATATCGAAGAGCAATGTCTTCAAAATATTTCCCATGTTTTCTTCCAAGTCCAAAGTTTGGATAGTCGTATAAGGTGAGGAAACAATTTTAGGTGCGCCAGATGACAGGATTTGAAGAGGCATCAAGTCCGAATCAGATATCGAAACACGATGGTGCGAGTCCTCCCAAGGTTGCTCTTCTAAAATCATGATCTCTCTAATAGCTTCATCCGTAGGTAGGATGTGATTGAGGGGATCTAAAGAAGGAGAAATTATGGGAGGGGTAGTGGTACCGTTGGCCATGGCCAAAGTGACCAGAGACTCAGATGTAGATTGAATGGCTTGTTTGGCCAATTCCGGTGGTGATACCGGCATTTGTTCTACGTAAGTGTCAATGTCTGAAGGGGTCGGTAGGATCCAAGGATCGGTTGGTTTGTGAGGAATGTATGAAACCATATTGACCGTCTGTGGAACCGCTGGCGGAAGAAGAGGGAAACAACCCATCAGGGAAGAGCCCTTCAATAGACCAGTACCGACACTAACGTAGGAGTCAGGTACACCACCCAGTAAGGGTATAGATCCGTTGGGTAACGAGGAATAATCAGGAGTGAAAAAGGACAACTAGGCCACTATGACTATCTTTCCATCTAATGGAAATAGGATGATGTAAAATACAGTAGACACAATGGCATTCATGCCGTAAGTCCAACTGCGACTCAACAAGGGATTATAGTAGAGCTTTCCATCTACAACTTCGATGCCCACCATTACCATTTTCCCATTCAAGGTGATGGGGTAGCTAGCTAGGTAACCTTTTGGGATGAAAGTGTGGCCATCGAAAGATTTAAGGGAATTCGACGATGAGGATATGGTTAGAGAACCCAAAACAAGCCAACATGAAGCCGACATTACGCAGGTTGAAGCACCTTCGTCAATGATAGTTCCATATATTCCTTTTCCTTTCAAAAATATTTGCACCTAAAATGCAAGCTAGTGTGAAAGGGGAGGTTTACATTTTTCCATGTCGAAAATTGCAAGCATGGAATCCTGAGGGTCAATACCACCAATATCCAAAAGCAAAGCTTTCCTTTGTGCTAGACATGTTTATAACACTTTGAGCATCGACATAGCCAACAACGCTTGCACTAAGTCTTCTATAATACTGTAGTTTTGGGAGGCACGTGCAGATGTATTATGCGTTGTGCGATGAAGTGCCCCTTTTGGGGGGCGAATCACAAGATTAGCAACTAGCCTTTTGATATGAATATCATTAGGCGGCGGTGGGTTTTGACGTGAGGAGGGTTCCTCCGCATGAGTGACTGGAGCTCCATAAGATTTGGCTCTGGTTTGTAGATCTACCATTTCAATGGTGTAAATGATAAATGGTCCTTCACCAGCTGAAGGATATTGTGAACTGCCATTTCCCCCTTGCGGGGATTGAGGTTGGTTTGCAATAAGGTGTTGTTGCTGCTGAGCAGGGAAAGGATTATTCAGGACAGCAGGGGTCCTACCAGTGTCCTTTTTAGCAATGAAATTTGTGCATTCCTGAAGATGCAGATAGCGATAGGTCATGTGATCTTCAGCACTGAGTTTGCAAGGGAATCTAGCGGGTTTATCCTTTCCATCATCAGAGGGTGCAACAACCTTCTGCTTTGGGTTGTGTTGCATTGTTGACTGCTCTTTAGAAGGAGCGATCTTTTTCTTATTCTTCTTGTTCTTATCGCCAGGTTTTTGTGTAGACTGAACAGAGTTTATTGTGGTGGTAGGAAGAGCAGTCGATTTGGTAGAGGGGTTAACTGACATCTAGGCAATGTGACTGTTGAGTTTTTTTACAGCAGCCCTGGAGGTTGCACCAATAATCCCATCGGCGTGCGCTCCAAGTTGCTAAGTAGCCAAAGCATTGGAGTTGTGAGGGGCATTGGGAATGATGTCATATAAAGTGCCAAACTATGAATATATCAGATCTAAGTGTTGGGCACGACGAATGGATTGGTCTTTTGTGACCGCACCACCTAAGGTGACATCCTTAGCGATTTGGGGGAGTAGAGACTTGCAAAACCAATCTGCTAATAAATAGTCTGGGAGGGGATCTTTAACTAACCTCTACCTACGTCTCCATTCATGTATATGGTCAGAGATGTGGGTGGCGGTATCCTAACATAATGAAGTGAGGAGTTCCATCCCAATTTCATAGCGAATGGGTAGCTAGAAGTTCTTTAAGAATTCCATCACTAGACCAGTACCGACACTAACGTAGGAGTCAGGTACACCACCCAGTAAGGGTATAAATCCGCTGGGTAACGAGGAATAATCAGGAGTGAAAAAGGACAACTAGGCCACTATGACTATCTTTCCATCTAATGGAAATAGGATGATGTAAAATACAGTAGACACAATGGAATTCATGCCGTAAGTCCAACTGCGACCCAACAAGGGATTATAGTATAGCTTTCCATCTACGACTTCGATGCCCACCATTACCATTTTCCCATTCAAGGTGATGGGGTAGCTAGCTAGGTAACCTTTTGGGATGAAAGTGTGGCCATCGAAATATTTAAGGGAATTCGACGATGGGGATATGGTTAGAGAACCCAAAACAAGCCAACATGAAGCCGACATTACGCAGGTTGAAGCACCTTCGTCAATGATAGTTCCATATATTCCTTTTCCTTTCAAAAATATTTGCACCTAAAATGCAAGCTAGTGTGAAAGGGGAGGTTTACATTCTTCCATGTCGAAAATTGCAAGCATGGAATCCTGAGGGTCAATACCACCAATATCCAAAAGCAAAGCTTTCCTTTGTGCTAGACATGTTTATAACACTTCGAGCATCGACATAGCCAACAACGCTTGCACTAAGTCTTCTATAATACTGTAGTTTTGGGAGGCACGTGTAGATGTATTATGCGTTGTGCGATGAAGTGCCCCTTTTGGGGGGCGAATCACAAGATTAGCAACTGGCCTTTTGATATGAATATCATTAGGCGGCGGTGGGTTTTGACGTGAGGAGGGTTCCTCCGCATGAGTGACTGGAGCTCCATAAGATTTGGCTCTGGTTTGTAGATCTACCATTTCAATGGTGTAAACGATAAATGGTCCTTCACCAGCTGAAGGATATTGTGAACTGCCATTTCCCCCTTGCGGGGGTTGAGGTTGGTTTGCAATAAGGTGTTGCTGTTGCTGAGCAGGGAAAGGATTATTTAGGACAGCAGGGGTCCTGCCAGTGTCCTTTTTAGCAATGAAATTTGTGCATTCCTGAAGATGCAGATAGCGATAGGTCATGTTATCTTCAGTACAGAGTTTGCAAGGGAATCTAGCAGGTTTATCCTTTCCATCATCATAGGGTGCAACAACCTTCTGCTTTGGGTTGTGTTGCATTGTTGACTGCTCTTTAGAAGGAGCGATCTTTTTCTTATTCTTCTTGTTCTTATCGCCGGGTTTTTGTGTAGACTGAACAGAGTTTATTGTGGTGGTAGGAAGAGCAGTCGATTTGGTAGAGGGGTCAACTGACATCTAGGCAATGTGACTGTTGAGTTTTTTTATAGCAGCCCTGGAGGTTGCACCAATAATCCCATTGGCGTGCGCTCCAAGTTGCTAAGTAGCCAAAGCATTGGAGTTGTGAGGGGCATTGGGAATGATGTCATATAAAGTGCCAAACTATGAATATATCAGATCTAAGTGTTGGGCACGACGAATGGATTGGTATTTTGTGACTGCACCACCTAAGGTGACATCCTTAGCGATTTGGGGGAGTAGAGACTTGCAAAACCAATCTACTAATAAATAGTCTGGGAGGGGATCTTTGACTAACCTCTACCTACGTCTCCATTCATGTATATGGTCATAGATGTGGGTGGCAGTATCCTAACATAATGAAGTGAGGAGTTCCATCCCAATTTCATAGCGAATGGGTAGCTGGAAGTTCTTTAATAATTCCATCGCTAAAGCGCCAAAGGTATTGACTGACGCATGTGGTAACTCAATGTACCACTTGGGAGCATTGCCAGTAAGGGTACGGGGAAAGAGATGTAGCTAGATACTATCATCTACCATGGAGTTAGAAACACACCATAGATTATAGGTGGTGATGTGTGTACTTGGATCCTCCCCTTGTTTCCCTTCAAACTTTGGGATGATTGTCGGTATTTTATGCAGGATTGGTGGCCAAAGTAAGTTGTGATAGATGGGATCATTTGTAAGTTTTTACAAGTCAGGGATATCAAGCGTTGCCAAGAAAGGAAAAGTGTTTGATGCCCCTGAATCGGACCAAGGTGATGAAATATGACTTGAGAATCCTTGCGGTCCTCCCATCGTGTTGTTTCCAATATTATACATAGGTTGCGTGGTATAGTAAGTACCTTGGGTTATGGTATTGTAGTATGGGTTTCCATAGGGATTGTTATGCTGGGGGATGGAAGTGACCCCAAGATAAGGAGTGCCCCCTTGACTCATTTGAGGTTGTGAGTAGGTTGCCCCTATGGATTGATTGGGACCTTGTTGAGGGTTCCTGCTCACCACATAACTAACCATAGGTCCTTGACTGACATAAGGAGGGTTCATGTCAATCAATGACTGACCATGCATACCTGAAAATGGAGGGGGAACTGTTACACTCTTGGCTGATAGATGCATATTGGGAACAGTGCCCCCAGATACCTGAATCTGGGGGTTAGAACTATACAATGGATGCCAACCATATTGTATGGAGGAAGAAATCCTCCAGTAAAGAAATCCTCCTGTAAGGTTGAATCCTGGGATGTCCAAACTGATTCTGTATTAGATATCGGAGACTGATTTCTTGAAGACGAGGAATCCAATTCACTGGAGCTTGGTGGATCCTCCACAGTGAGTGGGGGAAGTCTTAACAATCGTCTAGATTGAAGACGAGGGCTGGATGTAGCCACGGTGGCCGCTAATTTTTATCAATAAATTTTACAATGATGTTTATTAAAGTCTCGGTGATAACACTCTTGCACTTAAAAAATAAAAAATACACTAAGGAAATCAATCAACAAGCAAAGAGAAATGACCCTATCTGATAATTACCAATCACTGGATATGAAACCTAGTATCACAATGAATAACAGAGAGAGTTGGCCAAACGTACAGTTACGATTACTCTTGAGCTTTGCCTGAACCTCAGATTAAGGGGCCAACTACTCTCGTGAAGATGAGCACCCTCCCAAAAATTGAAGACAGAATAGGTCCGTCCATGTTAGGTACCAGGGTAGCCCACCCCAGTCACCTTATGTTCATCCCTAAAAGTATGGCCACTAAGGATACCTCAAATCACAGACACTACCGGGGGGGACACAGTCGCAGACAGTATGCTATGTGGGCAGGATACCTGAGTCCCCAACTTAGCTTTGATATCCCCGAAGGGATCCCTGATACACAAAATACCCAAAGGAGATGTAAGAAAAGGTGGGCTACCTTCACTTACAGTGCGATGTTGTCTCGCATTTAGCTCTGCTTTTTCTAGAGTGGTCCTAGATAGTATGAGTGTAGAAGGATTTCTCTCTTTAATGACACTAGTTTTGGTGTATGATCTTGGGCAGTTAATTCACACTACCTATCCCAAGATCATAGCCTAAACTAAAGTGTGTTTACTCTAAAAAGAGTTGTTGATTGATTTTATTAGGTATATTTTAAATGTACTTCATTAGATTCTTCGGTATGGGTGTTGACGTATGAAATTATATGGGACTCTGACTCAAATCATGCAAAAACAATGCTTGTAAATTTTCACTTTCAATGAATAAGCTGCTCCTACAAAGGGAGAGTCATTCATACATCAATATTTATACCATGCATCATATTCAGTAAAACATTGGCCTAACTGACAGAAATTCAATGCTCATTAACAACTATTGAAACCAAATAATGCAGATCTAACCAGCTAAGCAGAAAATAGTAAAAAAAAAATTATTTTTTCTTTTATGAAAAAAAAACTTTAAGAAGTAAAGTTATTTTGTTTAAAAACAAAATTGTTCAGGACACAAATCAGTCAAACAAGTGCAGCTGCAGATCCCTGATTAGTCTACAAGAATATTTCCCAACCCATGAGTTCACAGGGTAAGTTGTTTATCAATAAATAGCTAACTAGCGCTCTATACTAGAGGCTACAAAGAGTTAGTTTCAGCACAAACACTCTGTTTGTGAGGGAACAATGCTTTATAAAGCAGTTTTTTCACTGACAACTTGCATTAGTGAGGAAAAATACTCAAAAAATGGGTTGTGGGGATCAAATCTAGGGCTGAGCACTGAGAGAAGGGTGTTGTGTGGTCCTGAGTGGTCGGAAAGGGAATGAAGAAGTACAGGAAGGACTGGAAGAAAGAGAGATCTAGGAACTTTCTGGGAAAAACTGGGAACTAAGTGTAGTCCCCAGCGGAGTCACCACTTCTGCTATAGGGAGTAATGCATGGGTGTTTGGTGATATAGAAAACCCTCAAGCATCTTCCCAAGATCCTCGGAAGATAGTAAAATTAGCTGCAGCTATCACAAATATACATGCATATCTACGTTTAACAAATGAATATCAAAGCGAGAAGGACTTATTACCTCGAGTCTTAGTGTGGTGTTGTTGGAGAGCGTAATGCAACTAGGAGGAAGACCCCTGAGCCAGCTCCAGATCAAATCCTACACATTGCAAAGACAATTGTAATATCACAGCATAAAACCTTGATAAACAAATGCATGAACGTATAAAAGATATCTAGTTGCATATAACTAGGCCACTCATACGAAAAGATATTGAATAAACATATAAACAAGTTATACTACCAGCATCACTGAGTGGACAACACAACTTCAGTTCTATATTGATGTAGAAAGAGTGATTACAACCTGTTGTGCCTTGCAAAACAACCCCCCATTTCATCCTTATTATTTTTCATAAGATCATTAAAATATGAAATGGGTCCCTTTCAAAATAAAATTGATGTCAATAAACCTTACTTTATAAATTCCAATAACTCAATGAAAAGCAATATCCCTTTAAAAATATTGGAATTAAAATAAATATGTATGCATCAAGCAATCAAAAGGTCAAGATCCGACCCGATATCGGCCATCGGCCATCGGCTATTTCCTTTGTGCATCCCTATTGCGCCATCGGTCAAAGACCCGACCCGATATCGGCCATCGGCCATCGGTCATTTCCTTGTGCACCATTATCATGTCTATCGATAAAGTCCCGACCCGATAAAGCCATCGGCGATATCGGTGATCGGCAGTTTTCTTCGTATATCAAGTGATGCTCATACATGCTTCCCCGACCCGATATCGGTCATCGGTGATCGGTGGTTTCTCTTGCCAAATATTAATGCACGCATGACCTTCCCCGATCCGATATCGGCAATCGGCGATCGGCAACGGTTGAAACATTGTTAAAATTATCAATCGTGCCCCTCCCCGATCCGATAAGATAAGGCACAGTTCTCCAAGAAAAGCCGTTAGAATGATTGGAAAGCCGGAGTTAATGGTAATTAAAGCATAATCATTCCCGCTCAGCCGCCGGTACACCCCTTGCATTATTTGAAAGATCTTTAGGCGAATATTGCACCAGTAAGCATTTATAAGGTGGCAGATTGTATACGGACCCTTAATGAACCCATCCTTTCAAAATCTGCCCATAGATCGCATCCTTGCTGTTTAATAAAGGCCAAGTATATCGACATTCTTCTTATTGTTTGCTCAATTGTGAGTTTTATTATTGTCTCAATACTACGCCAAAAAACCATTCTTCTGCGCAGATTACAGATTTGCCAAAGCAATTCAGGCATTATGGGAAAGAAGCAGAAGAAGGTTGGAGGCGCTGTTGAATCACAATCCATGCCACAACCAATCATGACCAGTAAGAAGGGATTGATATCAGACACAACCTGCGCAGGACTCGCTAAAACCACCTGGCAGGGAACTTATGATTTACTA
>APFE030628784.1:18301-34023 GCA_000404065.3 Pinus taeda
GAGAAATTGCTAAAACAAGGTATAATGACGAAGGGTTATTAGAATTTAACAGGCTCAGGCAGCAGAGGTTGCAAACTCTGCCCCTGGACTTAATAATACCAACCCAAGCGTCATCCTCAAGCGATCCTGGCAAACAGCGACAAGAAGAGTCCCCTGCTACAATTAAAACTAATGAGCGGGAGGAACAACTGAAGAAGAACCAAGAAGATAAGCTAAGAAAAGAGCAAACAGAGCATTCAGCTAAAGAAAAAGCAGAACGCTTAAGGAAACAAGAGGAAGACAGAGTCAGAAAAGAGCAGGCAGAGCTACAGCAGAAACAACAACAACAACAAGAGAAGGAAAGACAGGAACAGTTGCTTAAGGAATTGCAATCCAAGCAGAATACCCCCGATATTAATAAAGGTACCGACACAGACCCTGAGCTGCAAAAAGAATGGCAGCATTTTAGTACCATTATCGGTGGGACAAAAGATTCACAGAATATCGACAATCCGAGGAGCAGCGGCATACAAGCAGAAGGTACAACCACCGGCCCACCCAAAAGTATGAGTGTGGAAATTATTCCGAAAGGTCCTAGTGACCAAATAACCCTCCTGGTAGAAGACATTCCCCCACTAAATGTCTTCTATAGCCCTAAGCACAGAGCAGTAGTAAAGAGATCACGAAAAAGGCAGAGGCTTGATCAATCTCCCCTTTTTCCTGACCAACCACTAACGGGCAATGTAGTCTGGAGAGAAAAATTTGACCCCTCTGATGACCTGACCAAATTGTCACAATATGCGGGAGCCTATTCGGCTGCCACTATTGACAAAGCTTCAGAGGTGGCAGTTCTCTTAAAGACTAAGGACCAGGAGATTTTGAATCTCCAAATAGAATTAGCAGACACCAGACAGAGGATAATACAAGCAGAGCAGCAATCAGCGGGACACCAGCAAGAGGCAGCGCGCATCAACGAACAGCTATCGGGACAACAGAAAATCAATGAGCAATTGATGCAACAGTGGCAAGAGGAGAAGCAGGCGATCACTCAGACATCTATCCAAAAGGAGAGCGAGCTAACAGAAGCATTGGAGCAGCTGAAGGTAGCAAATGAGCAATCTTTACAAGTTAAAGATGAATACATTGCTCAAATCACAGCACAGTTGGAAGCCATAAAGGGAGAGGCGCAAATAGAAGAATTTAAAAAAGAGGCAATGATAATTAATAAAGCGCTTATATCTCAAGTTAAACTCCTAGCACAATCCCTTTCTCAGGCAGAGCCACTCTGCGAATTGGCTACGACTGTTAATGATCAGGTGGAACAGATCAGAGCAGAATATAATCAAGCTGAGGGAGATATATCTGACTATCTTGAATGGAAAGATTCAAAGTCAGGTAAACAAGCCAATCCACCTCGAATATTAGAAGTCCACAAAAATATATTGTTTACAGAATGGCAGGGACAAATATTGAAGGCAGAAAGGGCAGCATCGAGATGTACATTAACCGCTGATAATCTGGCCAATCTGGTAAATGATACTTTATATCAGGCCAATATTACTTCCCAATGCACGCCCGGAAAGATCACTACTGCATATACATTGGAACAAGCATGCTACCCCGAGTTAGAAAACAGAGCAAAATTGATTACCGTGGTCAGAACTTTAGACACGGATGCATATTGGCGGTTTCTAATTAAGCCGCATAAACAAAGATCTGCTCTCAAATGCCTAACCGACGCCGTGCAATATATGATCCCCGAAATCCAGGACTCCACCTATGCTGCCCAGCTCAGTTCCAGGCTCAACAAACCGCCCGAAGTTGAGCCAATGCTCGCTATCAATCAGCTCAGGTACACAGGAAAGAAGCCAGCAGAGTGACTCATCGCCCAGCTCTTCCGATCGCCAGCTTAATAGGAATTTGCATTTATTTGACATCAGAATAGTTAGCTTTTCTGTTTTGATAGATATTTTAGATTAGTATAGTATTTATAGACCCTTTCATGCATTTAGAAAGGGTCGTAAAATTTTTGTATAAGACTTAACAGATTGAAGTTTGCACTACTGTGCTTCAGCCTTTATTCTTTTATGAAACTCGACCAAATACTTTTATTTTAACGGAGAAGTTTTTGATTCAATTGTGCACTACTGTCGTTGATTCAAAGATCGTTATGCGTTGAAGTAGAAGTCATACATAGTGATTCATATCGGGAGTGGCTTACAGTTCAAATGGTACTTTTATCTTTGTTTTGAATTCATTCTGTGTATTTGATTTAACTGTGTAATTATTTTCTGCTATCATTATCTGTATGCATGTATATCAACTGGAAATCTTGTTCATACCACTATTGGATGATCATATGATGTGCCTTATTATTTAATCATGTATGCGTTAATGGTATGAACCTTTAAAGTACTGTAGTATTGTTTTAATCACTGTGTTTAACTATTTAGATACAGTAAATCTTGAATGATTCAATATCTGTGTTGTGAAAATGCGGTTATTTATATAATTGTATTTTTAGAACATTGAACATCAAAAGCTACGCTTTAGAAGTTCAATTAGATTCCCGGGATAGTCTTATTTATTTACATTTTTGTTAAATAGTTTAGTCATACACTTATCACTGTTAAGCATCCATTCATCCCATTTATCTATTGTTGGGAAACTGGTCCCATTATCCCCAGTCGGAGCCACTACACCAAACGGAAAAGGAACTGCACTAAGGTCTGGACCGGGTGGTTTTCCCCAATGTTGATGCAACGATTTTCGGGGCGTCAACACCATGGGATATCATAAGTTTGTTGAAGGGGCAGGCCACTACACCTGACCCCTCCCCCTTACTTGGAACCCGTGGTTTATGAACTATTGCACACAAAAGAATAGGTTGTTTGTCGGCGCTTTGGGCATAGACCCAAAAACCCACTTAATTACGTATGCGCCACCGTAAAGAAAGGACAGTTGAGGTTGGTTGGCTGCCCAAGGTATGCCCAGATTGACCTCCCTTCCAAAAGTAATATTCAATTATGTAGAAAGAGGGAGGGGATGGGGTTTGATTGCCTGACCACCTCCGTAATAAATGGATCAGTAACCACTCTGCCCAACGAAGTTCTCAATAAGTCCACCCACAAATTTTTATATAAGCCTTCATCTTTTAGTGCACTTGGGGCAGATGGAGGAGGAACCAGGAGCAGCCACAGATTTCAAGATAAAGGAAGCAAAATATTCTTTGATGCCCAAAGATTCTCCAGGGAGGTAAAAATTATTTTTGTCGGAACATGGTCAAGTTTATAGTCATTTTTCATGGTTTTCCATAGGGATCACAATGGCCAGGTCAGAACCATCTTTTGAGTTGCATATTTCCAGTCTAAAAGATTCTTTGAGCCCCAGATTCTCAATTTGTCAGAATTCAAAAATTTGACAGTCGATTTTGCACTACTCGATGCCACAAATCTAATGGTGCTTTCACATTTTTCATTTTCTCATTCTATTATTCAACCACTTTTTCTAAGTGGAGTGCACGTGTGATCTGGATCTTGGGGGGAGAGGCCCCCAAGATCTGAGAACTTGCATTACCAGAAGAAAAATAGGAGAATGCCCAATAAACAAAACCACAAAGATACTTGTTATTAGAACCCACTGATCTGGATTTAAACAGGAACGCAACAAATTATAGAGATAACCATAAACACAGAGATGCAGTGGAAATAATACTTCATTTCATTAATGTAAAATACTGAAAAATGCTTACAAACAGGAATGGAAATAAACCATCTAGGGTGGTGGTAGCTTATCTCTGAGAAGAGATGTGGCGGCTACATGCCTCTGAACTGTATAGGCTACATTGTGGCAGACAATCTGTCCTTTTACAAAATGTTACTTGTTATAGTATTTTTCAGTTACAATACCACGGGTCAATTCCATGGGTGAATGAATACCATGGGTGGATTTTACAATACCACAGGTGGATGCCATTTACAATACCATGGGTAAATTCCATGGGTCGATGAATAATATCGGTGGATGACTACCATGGGTTGATGCCATTTTGCATTCAGATCATTCCTCCCTGATTAAGAAGCAATGGTCCCCATTGCGTAAAGTTCCCTCCTGCAAAGCCTTTGTTGAATATGAAGAGCCACTGAAGATAAGGGTTTTATGTGGTTAACCCAAAACCCTGATAAACGAAGATCCGAGGATAGAGATACCCTATAATGGTTGTGACCAACTGTGATTCTGACAATGTGTGACCTAGCAAGAGGACTTCGATGACAAGGATTTTATGCAGTTGACCCATAACCATGATGTTGGTTGTTGATGAAGTAGCAAGTGCCTACATAGCCTGGGGTGGGAGGGAATGTCTCCAAATAACCCAAGCCGAATGTTGGTATGTTGAAACTGATGAATGTGAAGTAGGTGCCTACTAAAGTGGGGTGGGAGGGCACGTCTGCAATGGAAACCCACTCTGAATGCTGCTCCAGAATTGAAATGGACATAACTCGACCAATATAACTGAGAATATTTACTATAACCTATTTTTGGAAGCAGAAGGACCATTTTGCATCTTCCCATGAGTTGAAAATCCTTATCTAGACACTCTGAGATCTCAGATTCGCACTACAACAGTTCCGGCGTCAGAAAAACTATGATAAAATAGCTGATTTTAAATTAGCGATATCTCCCACATCCGAACTCCGATTCGACCCCTTTTGTTTTTTGAAATTGGGTGATTTTTCAAGAGCAATCCAGATCTAGTATTTGTTTTTGTAAATTTTGTACCAAATGTTTCAGATCTGATCTGTAAAGTCGCCGCCCAAAAAAATTCCTGCAAAAAAATGAAAAAAGAAAAATTCTTCCTGCTTGACCCGAGAAAGTGCTCTGTGGAGGTTGTAGCACATGCTTGAAGTTTGTTGAATATTGCTGCAAAATTTGAAACTGAAATATGCATCGAACCCTCATTCCCATGGAATCATAACCTGCTCTTATACCACTAATATGGATCTTGGGAGGAGGCCCCCAAGATCTAAAAGATTGAAATGGACCTTGGGGGAGAGACCCCCAAGATTTGAAAACTTGCAGTGCCAGAAGAAAAATAGGAGAAAGCCCAATAAACAAAACCACAAAGAGGCTTTTTATTAAAACCCACATATCTAGATTTAAACAGGAATGCAACAAATTATAGAGATAACCATAAACATAGAGATGCAGCATAAATAATACTTCATTTCATTAATGTAAAATACTGAAAAATGCTTAAAAACGGGAATGGAAATAAACCAGCTAGGGCGATGGTAGCTTATCTCTGAGAAGAGATGTGGTGGCTACATGCCTCTAAACTGTAAAGGCTACATTGTGGCGGACAATCTTTCCTTATACAAAATGTTAATTGTTACTTATAGTAGTTTCAGTTAAGATACCACGGGTCAATTCCATGGGTGGATTTTACAATACCACGGGCAGATGCCATTTAGAATACCATGGGTAAATTCCATGGGTCGATGAATAATATGGGTGGATGAGTACCATGGGCTGATGCCATTTTCCATTCGGATCAAGGTGTCAACATTCATGTGCGAGTTGTCATTATATGCAATTGATGTTGTGATATTGATGGCACGAACAACTTTAGTAGTTTGACATCCGCTTCTTCAGATGGCACCTGGTTGTGATGTATATGTAGTGTGTTCATGTACTTTTGCTATGCATTGTGCTGCACAAATCCCTATTTGATGTTGATGAGGGATCTTGTTTATTACTTGTTTTCATGATTCCTACTTGATGCAACGTGGAATCGTCTATGTGATGTACTTGTTGTCATGATTCGTCATGTTTGTTTTGATATCCCTCTTTTTCATGTTCATGGGATACACATGTTGTCGTCATGCATGTTTACATTGAGATCCCTTTTATGCCATGTTTGCAGGATGCTCATCATGCATGAGTTTTATGTCATACTGAAAGGATTATTTTGACTGAGAGTTCCTGTAGCGGAACATCTCTTGGTGCCACTCCTACGTGAGGGAATTTTTCCTTGCATGATAGCGACATCACCTCTATGTACATCATCACTATTGATGACACTTAATGTAGTGGCCTACACCATCTTGACACTGGGGCCGGGAGACATAGTCCCTCCTGGACGAACTCCATTATCAGCAACTTATGTTTTTATGTTTCTGATGATTGTCTTGTTCCTCTTCTTTACAACATGGAGATGTGTTAATTAATGTTCTTTTAAAAATGCAATTTAACACATCATGAAAGTAAAAGGTCTTGGAAGTGTCCTTTGTCACACCCGGACCTGGATCATATATAATAGAATATGTTTGTGTGTTTTTCCGTTAGCAAAGACAAATTTGATCATATTTCTATTCGATTTGAAAAAAATACACATAGTAGATACTTATAGAATTCACAAGGAATTGAGGCCACTAAATTCTCATTAAAAGTTTCTATCTCAATATTTAGAATTCTAGCAAAAAAATTAAGAAGCCCATAACCCTTTATAAAATTGATTGTAAACATCTAGTATTTTAAATATTTATAATTAAATTATACGATGAAAAAAGTTTAATTAATTCCAATAAGGAAATGATGTACTCTACCGTCACCTAGAATAGAGTACTCTTTCAAAGGTCTATGTATATTTGACATTCTATTCACTCAAGATTTATTATTACAAAAAATATTTGGACTTCTACTCTTCACCTAGCGATAGACCTTATTTCTCTAGATATTTCAAAAACAAGTCACACATGAGACTTCAATCCATTACTATATTGTCTCTTCGTAGCTTTCTCCTTAATTACACAAGAAAAATTGATGCCATCTTCTCCTTATTCTCCCTCCTTATATAGAATACATCAATGGTAAGGAACCCAAACCCTATGATCCACCTATCATTATATAATTATTACTTTGTCTTAAAATTTTCCATTCACATAAACCTAAATTATATTTTATTCGTCCTTTGTCTTCAATTTTGTAATAATCAATTAGTAAAATTTATACTTGTTACAAATTTCAAATTTATGAATGGAATGTCAAGAAAAGGTATCATGTAGATATTGAACATTGTATATCTTAAATCAATATAGAATTTGCATATCTTTAAAAATTGCAACGCTAAAAGCTGCACCAATGCTTGTTTTGCACATACCAAAGAAGACTTTGGAAGGAGACTGAAATGTGAGATGAACACCACTAGCATAGAACTTTAATTTGAAAATCCCACAAACTCAACTTTCCCATTCAATAAGAAAACGATAGATAGGAAATGTAGTTGAAAATGTTGAAAAGAATAACCACTTGGCTCTTTCTCATATAAATTTTCTTGATGAATGCAAATAGTGTATTACTTTGTAGAAAAGTATGAGCTCTGAAATGTTCCATGATAATTGCATATTCTTGGGGCTAGGGTTTCAAGGCAAATTCCAACATTCACTCTAAACTAACTATGATCATCAATAACCACTTGGTGGATGCTAGTAGACAACTAGTAAACAAACCACACTAGAATTTGAAATGGAATATGTCAAAATGAAAATTAAGTATGTTAAAACAAGAGTTCAATAAGAACTTGAATTTGGTTACTCATGCCTACTAGGGAGATATTTCCATTAAATATAATCATAAGACAACAAACAATATAACAAAGTATAAGTGATCTGAATGATGATGTTATCAAAGATGTAAATGAAGGGCTGGGAAATTTATGGTGATCATGGGAATGATAGATCTCGAACACAACATGATGATGTTGTTGGAGAGGGACATATTATTGTGGAGGGATGGGTTTAGTTTCTAAAAGGGTCTCAACTCAATATACCCAGTTGGATGGGTTGTTTATCTCAGATACGGTGAGATTGGTTAAATTCAGCTTATTAGGTTCATGAGGGTAGGAGAGGGAGGTGATATACCTAGGGGAAGATTAACAACCCTCCACAAGGAAAATATATGCTTGCATGTAAAGTTAAATGGAATGATATGGGGGTAATTTGATGCAAAGAAATGGTGAATTATGCCTCCTTGAATGCACAACATGATATTGTGTTTAAGATTTGCCATTTTGAAGTTGCGAGAAGACTAGAGTGTAAGCACAAGAGAGAAGCTAAATATATTGTGGGTTGAGAAGAGGTCAAAGAAGGCCCTTTATAGTTATTCCTCTTTTAGATTAGAGACACAGGATTTAGGAGTGTTTATAAGGTAGCAGTAAAAATGAGATGGATTTTCAAGTATATGTTGGCAGGGGTGTTGTTGGACTATCAAAATGGAAAGAATTCTCTAATGGATAAAATGAATGCATGCTTCCAAAGAAAATTTCAATGTTAAGGAGCAACTTGTGAGGGGTACCTGATGGTTCCCTAAGCTAGGAAAAGTGCTTGCAATGCATTAAAGATAAAGTTTTGCTGCAAATTCTCATGAGGAATATGACTATGCAATAAATGCACATGACAGATTAGAAGTCAATGTATAGGACTCATTAGAAATAAGTGGTTCAAATAGTCATCATTAAGTTTTGAATGGGATCTAAAATTTGACTTCTCAAAATTAAATGAAGTTGGAACCACTTTGAAACAACCTGAAACAATTAATGCTAATATTAAAAATTTAAGTAAAAGTTGACATTATCGTTATCTTTCCTTTTCAAAAAGGAAAGATAAGAAGAATGTCAACTTCTACTTTAACTTAAAAAATTAAATATTACCATTAATTACTGGGGTTAGGTTTTGTATGGCCCTAGCATTAATATATATATTTTTTTCCTTTCAAGTATTTTTTTAATAAAAAACTAATATTTGGTGGCCATTAGCTATGTTGCACTCCATTCTTAAGAATTGGTCAGTTTAGTAAAGAACTAGTCACTTTGGTGTTTTAAGGTCAGTCGAATACAAGACCAACCTTAGCCAATCTGAACCACCAAACTAGATTATTACAACTCGAAAACCATTGATACCAACCAATTCCACTAGTTCTAGGCTATTTCCAATAAGAGTGTGCCCGTCTCATCTTCCTCTTAAGTCGTTTTGTTGGATCCTTTCAGGAATGGTGATTTAGAGAGTACCATAAAATGTCAGACTGTTGTGAGCACCTAAGATCATTAGTTAAGACTTGACAAACATACATTTGCAAGGAACTAGTACGGACATCAGAAAACATATTTAGTGAGGATGTGCATGTAAGGAACTATTACAGACCTCCCAAGATACATAGTAAGAACATGCATGAACAAAAAGCATCAAAAAAATTAATCCACCCTCAAAAACCATGCCCAAAACATTGAAGTGTGGCACAAAACAAATTATTGGTAGGCTATTAATGCTACCAACAATCATTCTCTCTCCAATTTCACAAGAAGCTCCTACTGAAGCTACCTCCTCCACTATGGTTATAGTGAGTTCTTGCAACTGTGTGAGCTACAATAAATTAATAATGCCTTGCAATCTCCACCAATCTTAGAAAACTCGACTTCTCTGCATGGCCCAACTATTTTGGGTTGATTGTTCAGTTAAATGGATGATCACTAAGTTTGTCTGATGTCCCACTGCTTAAATGGCCTTCCACTGGTTCCTCCAAAAGTTAGAACTAATTTCACTGACAACAACTTGAGATAATTGACCTTTATTGCTACAAATTAGCAATCGCATATGCATAACGGAACTCTAACTCCTCCAACTTGAATTTACTGAGTAAACTAGGTGAAAAAAGCCATGTCACAGAAGTTAACATCATCCAAGGTGTCTGTAGATGTGGAAATTTGAATTTTTTTCAATTTAACCAAGGAAAAATCAAATACAGAATTTATTTTTGCATTTTTAAACACATAGTTCACTGGAATGTATTACTTTCACTATGAACTTGGCATAGTTCACATGTTAAGTTCATAAGGTTTTGCGTTGATGTGGTTCTATGTGTTGTGTATATAAAGAATATGTGTCTATCTCTTGCTATAAGTAACAATACTCGCTATGAAATATGGTGTGGCCACATTCCTTCAATGAGGCATCTTAGCGTTTTTGGATCCTACTATTATGCCTTCATACCTAAGGAACAGATTAAAAAACTTAGTGCAAGGAGTCACAAGTGTATCTTCTTTGGGTACTCATACCTCTAATGCATACCATCTCTATGATGAAGTGAATAATAAGTTTATAATATCTAGAGATGCGATATTTCTTGAGTCTTCCAAGATTGACAATTTTGTTGAATGGTAGCTTAAACATTTGGATATATTTGAACATGCAAAGTATTTTCAAGAGTTTGATAGTGAGATTCCACATATCCTTCTCTTAGCTCTATATATTTTTATGGAGAGCCTTTAACAAATTAGGTTGAAGGAAATTTCTTCCCTGCTTTGTTAGGAAAGAGCTAAGAGATTACTAGCAGTAGGTAGCCAAATCTGACAAGCATGAGGGTACATGTAAGATACAAAGAAAGGATTAATGTAGAGGAGTGTAGTGACTATATACATATCATCAAACATATTTCATCCCACTTAGGATGCCTTACATCATGCCTAGTTATTCATAAGATCATGTTGGTCACAACCTCCGTAGCTTAGATAAATAAGTGGCAATACTCTTTATCTTCTAAGTTATGCAATAAAAAAGTGAAATGGAGCAAGACACGTAGAAGAAACACATGGAATGAATTTCAGTTCTTGCAACCATGCATCTCATTGAAGACAAAATGATATGAAATTGATAAGAAAACATTTAAGCTACATTAAGAGGCGTATTTCAAAATATGTGCTTTCTTTTCCATACCTAGCCTCCAAAGGGTCATGCATCATATGATTATTCATATGGTCTTGATATTCTACCATACCTTGGGTTCCTTCGTATGTTTATTTTCTTGCTTGGTGCCTTGAGAGTCATCCATCATGTCATATTTCATCATGGCCCCTGAGAGACATAATTGGGTAGTTTTAGTGAGCAGTGAATCTTGCGAGATGAGGCCCTGGGAGGACACATTTACATAGTTTTAGGATGCAAGGAAATTCTATCGGATGAGGCCCTGGGAGGAAACATATATGAAATTTTAGGATGTAAGGCAGACTCAGTAGTCAAGGGACAAATCTGCACAGTTTCTGGAGACAATGGGTTCCAGCTGAGTGACGGACATTGGAGGAAACCAATGTGCAGTTTTGAATGCTAAGAGAGGTTGGTATTTCTATGCATTTCCCAATTCCAATAGGAAATGGAAAATATTGAGGGTTAGTATGTGAAGTGTGTGGTTTAGGGAAGTTGGATGAGGTTAGGTTGCTAAGGAAACTCTAAAATTTGGATAATTGTGGGATCAACATAACTAATGTGAACAGTGATAAAACTTGACTATGATCACACACTTGAAAACTTAGTGATACAACATATACCATCTAGAACATATAACACATACTTTGCTTAATGCAGCAACCTTTGTGGTAGCTTAGGGCAAGGGCGGCTCCGATGATAGGCTTTGGGAGGATAAAGGTGACAATTGTGTAAGAGTGTGTGAAATGAGTTTGAAACATGTCTATGTGATGAGGAAACACATTCTCATAAAGATTTCCCCTTGAAGAAAAACAATCCTCCCTTTGCATGACAAGTGATAACCTCCATGCCCAAAGATGACACATTCTATGTAAAGATAAAACCATGAATGACTCTTAAGATTGAAAAGCGGAGCTTGATATCATCAACTTACAAATAAATGACTAATTAACGATCGATCACGATATCTGTAGTAGGCTCCAAAATTTAATTGCAGGGTAAAATTTTGGAGGGTTCTGTGGCCACTACAACAAAGCCTTCACCTTCTTGCTAGCTTCTTCTTCAACCAATGTCTTGAATTCTATGAACTTGGAGAATGTCTGATATTTCTTCCACATGAAGAAGATCCAACACTTCCATGAGAAGTCATCGATAAAAATGAAAACATATTTGTGTATGTTAGTGTAGGTTGTCGAGAAAGGTCCATAAACATCATAATGGATCCTTCCTAAGAATGCATGTGCTTTGTTGTCCCGATAATGGAATGTGGATTTTATGTACTTTTGCAAAGTACATCGTTTGCATATATCTTACTGCTTAAGTGCTCCTTTAGGAAGGCCAATGGTTATTTGTTGTATAATATTTGATATACCGTGATGCAAATGACAAAGTATTTTGTGTCAAAGTTCATCGACATCGTGATCTGCACTTTCTTCACCTTAGTGCTTAATGCAGTAGAGTCTTCCAAATATAACATATACAGGTTCTTTACACGAACACTGATCTACTTCACCTGCCCCGTGGCTATGTGTCTCAGGAATGCTTTTCCTTTGTTGAATATCAGTTCACAACCATGGTAAACCAACCACTTGGTGAATGTTAGTAGACCGACCCCTAATCCTTTACCTTTACCTTTTTTTTACTAGTGCCTCGTATTGAAAAATTTAAGACAAAATATTTCTTTTCTCTTACAAATTTGTCTTAAACCCCCCCTTTGTGTAGCAATGTTGAATGCAATGATACACAAGTTGTCTCTAATCATATCAGCATATATGAAAGGGACAGAAGAGGAATTGATGTCTAAGAAATCTTGTCAATAAAAGTTTTCATGTTCTTCTTAGTCAACCACCCCCACAAAACAAAGAGCCCAACAAATCACTGTATTTATATAAGATAACATGAATGGTAAGTAAAATAACAACCTCAATATAGGTGCAAGATAGTAGTTGCCTACAAGCTGACAGACATAGGGTGCACTGTCAGAGTCAATTCTGCAGTTGTTAGATAATATTGTCTTCAATGATATGTTTGTGTCTTAATTGTTAATTGTATTAAATACATTTCATATAAAGTGGTAAACGTCTTAAATATTAATTTTTGTCTTAAAATATTTTTTTCTGAAACTGTTTTTGTCTTAAATATAAAGTTTTGTCTTAAAATAATTTTGTCATAAATTGTTTGTCTTAAAATAATTTTATCTTAAAATGTTTTTTCCTCAAATATAAAGTTTTGTCTTTAAATGTTTGTCTCAAACTACTTTTGTCTTAAATATAATGTTTTGTCTCAAAATATTTTCGTCTTAAATTATTTTTGTCTTAAAGATAAAGTTTTGTCTTAAAATATTTTTGTCTCAAACTGCGTTTGTCTTAAACTATTTTTGTCTTAAATATAAAGTTTGTCTTAATGTATTTTTGTTTCAAACTGTTTTTCTCTTAAATTTTATATTTAAGCCAATCAAATTGATATTAAATTTTTAGTGTAACAATAGCTAAAATAAAAAGGTGTTTTTTTTCAAGACAAAAGATTTCTTCGTCTCAAAAAATGTCTTAAAAGTGCTCTTGATGTAGTAGTGATATATTAAATATATACTTATATATATATTTATATAATATATATAACTGCCATTCTTTCTAGTTACTTCCCTGTATATAACCTTCAAGTTCCATCTTTCATCTAATCCATATAGTCTATATTACATGCCTTATTTCACCATTTCCCACCCTCCTCTGCTTGACATTGCCATTTCCTATCCTAAAGTGCTTCCCTCTATTGTATATTTGGTGGGTGTGTATCACCTCCAATATCTATTACATTTTACTTTACACCCTTCCACCATCAAATATCCATTCACCCTTGAAATTAAAAATTATGTAGTTCATTATTAAATTAATGAAAATAATAAAATATTAATAATTTAACTTCCAAAAACAACCACCCCAAAATAACAACAAAGAAAATCTTATTAAAATAAATTATAATCACTATATTTTGAAGATATACATAATATATTAAATTTTTTTATAATTATTGTTATTGTTAGAAAAAGAAAAAATTCTATTATAAATTCTAATATTTAGTTTGCAACTGGATGCTTAGGATAAATGAGCTAAAGACCTATTCCAAAGGAATTACAGTTTCCCAAATTTACAAGGGATGAAATCTAGTGGTTTGAGCACTATCAAAATAGTTTCTTCAACATAAGATAGGTAAAATATAGTTCAAGTATTACTTTCAGGATGCTTTACAAGCCACATGATATATTACCATTGTATAACATATACTTGTTATCTTTAATGTTGATATTAGATGATAGGTAGAGACTTTATTTTCGTTTGTATTTAATTACGTCACATTGCACATATTATATAAATCCATTATGTATATTTACTGATTGTGACACGTTCTTGGTGTTCCCAAATTAGGGATGTAGTCCTCCACATTTACCATAACTTCTATGTCTAACATTTTAGTTATCTTGTCGACTAGTTCTTGCCCAATGTTTGATCATTTGTGTTTAGTGACCAAGGGAGAATTCTCACAAAAGGGTTATACTAAGGCTTGGGCTCGGGCTC
Organism: Pinus taeda; assembly: GCA_000404065.3. Taxonomy (NCBI): domain Eukaryota; kingdom Viridiplantae; phylum Streptophyta; class Pinopsida; order Pinales; family Pinaceae; genus Pinus; species Pinus taeda. The sequence continues at coordinate 32,604 of APFE030628784.1, forward strand.
GAGTTCTTCATTTGAATGGAGGATCATGACCCCTACCTCATCTTCTTAACCAACCTCTCTCCCTTAACATTGGAGAGAAAGTAGGGAAAGTGAAAAGGTATCAGTTGGAGCATAGACTAGAAGAAACAGGGGAGAGAGGTGAAGGAAACCAAGGTAATATGATGTGAGAGAAAAAAGGGGAGCATGACAAAAAGTGAGATATATGAAGCAGGGATGATCTTTGAATCAAATATTGGTAACCCTAGAGTTGCTTGACTCTAAGCAATAAGAAGTAGATGGGAAGTTGAAAATAGAGAATTAACAATGAGGAAAACAATATACCTAAGCCGTTTAAGGCCTATTGGACAAGGGGTAAAGGAAGTTATTTCATTTGTAGCCAAGATAAGGTATAAGTGTGGATTGTTGAGGGTAACCCATTGTTTTCAAAAGCAAAGAAACAAGTCAGGGATGTCTAATCCTTCTACTTGTATAGAAAGAATAACGTAAACATTAAAGCATTTTCCCTTTCATTTCCCTCAACTAAATGACCGAGTGGTATAAATGTCATCAAGAATAGAATTTGACCTTTCCCAACCTTCCCTATACATATATCAAGTAATTTTGTAAACCTCACATCATCAAAGGAGAGGCTCCATTTTCCTATCTACCTAGTAAATGCAAAAGAGAGAATAACCACCCCAGCATGCCTTTCCTCAAGGTAACATCGATGCAATACTATTCCTCTTCATGGTCCGATGCACAAGTGAAAACCTTACACTTTCAACTTAACCAATGGTTCCCCATTGGAACCTTGTCATTTATGTTCGTCTCATAGATATTGAAGGTGCGCTAAGGAAATTATGTGCACTGAGAGATTCCTTCATGGTTTCATGCATGGGCATGAGTCAACCCCATTGAGATACCATATATTTGAAGGTTATCGAAACATATTCCATAAAACAATAAAACGTTTTCTAAAATGAGAAGATAATTCAAACAATTCCCATTTAAATAGGAAATGATAACTATCCCTAAAAAGGACTATGTGGAGAATATCTAACATAGATCTATCATAAATCTAGATCAATTATTGAGAGAGAACTTAAAAAAAATGGCATTAAACAAATAACAAATGATAAAGATCCCAAAAAGGGACTAGGTGGAGAATATCTAACATAGATCTATCCTAAATTCAAATCAATTGAGGAGAAGGAACTTGAAAAGAAAATAAAGTTAATGTCTCTCATTACTTAAAACATTTTCTCAAATGTCTATAGTAATGCTTAGTATGCTTGTTATAAAGAATTATTTTAAATATTAATGTGATGTGAATATTATAATGCTATATTTTTATAGGGATAAGAATTAATTTTTTTGTAGATTAAGGAAATTGTATTTCATAATCAAAACAAGTTTACATAGATTTCCATACATATCACAC